>LS589361.1:3307-15420 GCA_900490775.1 Pristionchus maxplancki
CTGGGAAAATATGCCCCCCGCCACAACTAGAAATAGAAAATTAGGAATTGACCCACTAGAGAAGCGGCGTGAAAGAATAGATATCAAGGTAGCCAGAAATCTCCTCCGAGGTAAATATAGTATCTCAAACCGTAACCCTCACTATTTCAATATCTACTACACAAGAAATGGAGTTAATTTCAACAACCCCGGCTCACGTCTCGGGTACAGGCATAACAGTTTCTTTCCTCGAGCGGCAAGACTATTAGTAAAACCCGAGAATCAGACCAGTTTCACCGAGTAGTAAAAATTCCCCAATATCGCATTTATTGTCGTAAAACCTTTTTACTGTACTTCTACTTCAAATACTTAATTCTTATTTGTTTTCACCGTTATTTCTCATGAAATAGCATAAATATATATATATATCTTAGACGGTCATACCCATCACACGGGGACCAGCCCGGCTTGGATGGGGATTCCGATCTTGTTGAGTCGTGGAGACGTGGGGAATTAGGGGAAACCGCTCTCCATCAGAACGAATAGAGAGGAAACCGCTCGCGGCGACTAACAGAATAGGGAAAAATGAAGAAAAAAATGCGATGAAAAATGGAAAAATGGAAGAATATGTACATCCTTTTTTACAAAAATGTTTTTGTTATCATCGAGATTTCCTACTTTATTTGAACCAGAAACCATAATGAAAGAAAGAAATAATAATTTAAAAACTGAGTGCGCGCGCTTGCCCATAATTTTTCAAATTGAGAGTGAAACGCTCTTCTCTGTATTGGTCTCTCATAAAAGTATAATCACCGAGAAATGATACACTGAAACATACATTATTAGTCTTCTTTAGTTATTCGTTTTGTTTTCACACCTTATGAATATTATGGTTACATTTATTCTATAAATTGAAACCATCATATAATATTATTTGCAGTGAGTGATATGGTTGATGCCCTTGAAACATTGAATGGAATATCAACGAAAAAGATTGTAACGAGAACTGGCAGTACTATTTCGACTGGTGGTAAGTAAAGAGAAGAACTAATTAGAATAGGGAGAAAGGGATATTAAGGTGAAGAGGAAGGAAATGGTCGTAAGATGAGAACTCGAACTGCTGCTGTGGATGAACTACTCTATCCCTCGAATGATTCTACTCTCACTTCGACTATCGATGGAGGAAGGAGTGAGAATGAAGAGAAGAAGGAAAGAAGATCAAGGAAGTGTGTCATACCATTCCCATTGTGATCGAGAGTGCAAGTGTAGTAAGACTGTCGTCTGAATGTTTCTGCTTGCTATTCTGTCTATTCTATCGGCTATCCACTAACTCGTCTTGAGTGTCATTCAGTTGGTGGTTCGTCTTAACTATCTCCTCTTCTGATATAATGGTAGTAGTCACTGACTAACCTCTTCTACCCTCTCACAGTTCTCTTCTCGTTGGACTTCCCATCGTTACTTCTTTCACGAGAAATTCCCCTGGAAGGGCTACGGTAACTGGAGTTCCACTTCGTCCGAGACAAATTGGAGGAGAGAGGAGGAGGTGAGAGGAGAGGAGAGAAGAAGAGGAAGAAGGAGAGTGCATCCCATTCATTCAGTGTCGTCACAACTACATCAACAGTCATTGCACCCAATGGAACAATGAGTTCTCGTCTTAGACTAACTCCAATTGGAGAAGCATCTTCATCCTTCTTCCCTTCTTTTCCCTCTACCGTAACCTCCCCGGCTACCATATCTTCCCCGTCTACCGTATCATCATTTCGTCGGCATCCTCTAACCTCCGTCCGTTCTCTTCTGGCTGAGAAGCAGTATAATCGGTGATCCTTCCCTTCCTTTCTCTTTCCCCTACTTACATCTATCAATTCGTTCTAGCTGCTATCCAGCTTCAGCTTATCTTTCCTTTCTCTTTTGTTTCCTCTCGCTCTAGATTTATGGTATGAGCTGAATCTGAATAGCTTCGTTCTCCATGGCTGTGTGAAGTGTAGTGGTATTGATGTGTGCTGTAGTAGTCAAGACCTAATCCATCTCTATCATTCTTCCTTCTCTTTCATTCTTAGATTGAATATCAATGATTACAGCAAGGAAGGTCGAATTGTGGCAGCTCGAGGAGATGAAAGAAGTGGAAAAAAATTGACTAGAACTCATACTTTGGAGGGACACACTAAGGCTATTCTGAGTGTGGATTGTAGTGAGGAAAGACTCATTACAGGATCAAAGGGTGAGGACATAGGGAATACTTGAGTTCTACACGTTGTTGTTGAGCATGGGCACTAGGTCGGATGAGATTTCGCAATACCGTCTCTAACATAACAGTTGTCTCTCGCCTACTTCCGGTTCTCATCCGACCTAGCACCTGAACATGACTAAGTTTTGCTACCAGAAGAGTAGATGGTGTATACGAGTGTAAGAGAGAGAATTGCAGATCGATCAGCCAAAGTGTGGGATCTACAGAGATCTCTCGAGATGTATACATTCAATCAGCATCCGAACAATGTGACTGCAGTCAAATTAGTACCCCATTCACATCTCGCACTCTCTGTTTCACTCCATCAGGTAGCATATTTGGTCGAGTTATATATTAGTATGTAGTGAGTAGTAGTTATAATGATGTCCAATCCGTGACTTGTGAAATATAATGAATGGATAAGAGTGATATCACGCTTGTCACGAGAGAATCGAGCTGGGGATGGGAATGGGGCTAAAATAATGAAACCTCTTTTCATCGGTTTTGGTCACCTCTAGGCATGTCCAAGCAGCCCCCAAAGTCTTATTTGGCTGTGATCATTTTGGGGCTCCCGGCACCGGGTGGGGTATCTGGAGCATTTTTGAGAAAAAATGTTCTAGGGGTGACCCTTGCTATTTTTTCGTGCTCTATCGATCTACACCGACTCTCTATCGATCTACACCGACTCATCAACTCAAAAACGTAAGGGGGCCAATTCACATCAAGGGATTATTCAATATTTTGCGCAAAATACTCATTCGACGGAGCTCGACGAGATACATAAAATATCCAAAAATTAGCTGCGCCGATTCCTTAATTATTGAGTTATACGTCATGGAGCGTAACACTGTTCAGAAGCACTTTCATGCCCTCTAACCGGTGTAGATCGATAGAGCACGAAAAAATAGCAAGGGTAACCCCTAGAACAATTTTTCTCAGAAATGCTCCAGGACCGAGATAAATGCGCTCAAAGTTGGTGATCCAGGTGACAGACCCGGTGCCAAGAGCCCCAAAATGATCTCAGCCAAATGAGACTTTGGGGGCTGCTAGGACGTGCCTAGAGGTGACCAAAACCGATGAAAACAGGTTTCACGATTCTGGCCCAATTCCCAAGAAATGTCATTCTAGCTCGAATCTCTCGTGACAGGCGTGATATATGAGTGTTGCAGGTGAGAGTGTGGGACCTTCGATCTTCCAGTTGTGTTAAAGTACTGCAGTCTTCTGGTCAGATTGTTGATGGTGAGTCAGCCGATTCATCATTACTCTACACTAGGGATGGCAAGTGAAGAGTCACATTTCTTTCTTCATTCTCCGTCACAAAGGCGCGCGAATCGGCGTCATTCTTCACGAAGAGACGAGCGATGCGGCCGCTCTGCACGCAGAGTGAGGGAACTCTGCGTGCAGAGACAACTCAGAAATGCTCGTTTTTGACCGGATTTTTGCACAGAAACAGTGAACTGGCGTCTGGGAAGCAACTAAATGCACTCCTACAGTCTGATACCACGAATTTTTAAATCGACCGTTTGATTTTACTCCCTCCGATTTACCGTACGCCCTCTAACCCTCAAACATGAGAAATCCACTATCCGCTTTTCAAGGACCCTAGTAATGGCTCCCAATCGATTTCGGGAAACTAATTCTTCTATTTTAACTCCAAATACCATGAGCGTTGTGTGACAGATCCATTGCCACCCACTACTTGATACGGTAAGATCTCCATCCCCTTTACCGTGAACGCTAACTACCGTATTCCCAATTGATGGATAGAGGATTTCTCCACTTTTAATTTCGGTAGTACCGCATTTCTCGATTCTGGGTACGATAGATACTATTCCACTCACATCTGGATACGGTAGATACCATTCTTCCCATATCAGGGTAGGTACCGTTTCACACGTTTAATGTTTGCATAGTGCTCATCTAATGCACATGGCAAAGTTAGAATGGAAAATATTCATCCAATGTCGAGAAATATCCATTCTCCTATGGCACATCCCTACTCTGCACGCAGAGTCCCTCATTCTGCGTGCAGAGTGAGACCGACCCGGTCACTCTTCATGAAGGGAGAATGAGAGGGAGGGGAAAACCGCCTCTTCATTATTCACTTTTCTCTTCATTTACCATCCCTACTCTACACTCGAGTATTTGTATTTCATATTTTGGAGATAATTAGTTTTTAATGATATTGTGTCTCTAGGTGACGGAGGACAAGTTGGATCTCGCCAGAATACAATTCCTTTCATGGAACAGATTGTGAATGCTATAGTTGTCGATCCAATGGGAAAACTTGTATTCACTTCCTTCAAGGTATCGATCTATTCATAATGGTTGTATAATACTTATCATTATTTGAGTTTTGTAACAGACATTGCAACTCACGTAAAATATGAGCTCAACCTATAAGGATGGCTTATTACGAGTACAGAAAAATCAATCAATCACAATCAATCATAGCACAATCATGTTTGATATTATAGGATGAAGTGAAGATTTGGAATCTTGAGAAGAATGGCGCATACGGGAAACTGTTGTCTGCATCTCATAGTTCCCAGTGAGTATCACATAAATGAGAGTCATATGCCATTTATATGACTGGAATTATTGTTGACATACCTCTATTAAGATCGGAAGTATCATGTCTCTCCATCGCTCCTTCCTCTTCTTTCTCTTCTGGATATCAAGTACTAACTGGGTCGAGAGATCATTATGTCAAATTGTACGAGGTTCCCTCCGATGGATCCACCATTGCACAGGTAATATCAATATCTACTCGTATTCACCCATTAAAGCAAAATGGATGTTAATGGTAGGCTTCGGTCGAGTTCTCCCCTCCTCATTACGACAATGTTACTGCTGTCCTTCCTTTAAAGAAATATATATTCACTGCAAGCAAGGATAAGGTTGGTATTCTCTTTTTTTAAAATCCGGTTCTTTCTCAACTGCCAACGTTTTTCAAACGTCTAATAAACTTTTAATTGCAGAACATAATGAAGTTCAATTGTGTGGATATGAAAAGAGATCATCTGGAGTTGAATGCCCATTCAAATTACATTCAAGTCAGTCACTTTCCGTTCTGACAATTACTTGTTTTCTTTACAATGTTATTGTTCTTGTCTAGTTGGCATTCGTTCGGCGACGAGCTGCAACTCTTCATTTTTAGTCTCTGACTTCGATGCGAATGGAAGGAGACGAATCTGTTCTCGTCTCGGCCTGTAAAGAAGGAACAATAAAATTGTGGGAAGTGGAGAATACACGCAGAATCACACTGATTGAACAGGTGAGTATGGATAAAATATGGAAATGTAGGATCATATTTAATTCCAGATATTTAATTTCTAATAATGCTTCCTTCTAGATCAATTCAGCCCATGGAGATTCCATCAATGAATTGGCGTCTAATTCTTCCCTTCTTTTTTCTGCTTCTAGTGATCAAACTGTTGGATTCTGGAGAGCTGCGGCTTCGTATTAGCTCTTTCCATTTTCCTCCCCTTTCCGGTTTTCTATAATTTTCCGGTTTTTATCAACCATTCGCTCTTCACAAACACCATTTCGTAACCTATTTCCTGATTGTATTTTCTCTCTCAATAGTTGTAAAAATATCTGCTCTTCATCATGTCCATTTTTGTTATACTCGGATCATACTCGTATTGTTTTTTCTTTAACATTTATTAGTTGTTAAGCAGTTTCTTATTGTAATTTAAAGATTGATATCAGATTATTGCGGTTTTGTGTACAGTAGTTTTGAAGGTTTCCCTATGTATCATTCGACTCCTATTTCATAATCTATTTTCTTCATTCACTTACGATCTTAATTCCAATATTTGTATGTGTACTGTGATTGTATTTCATACGAGCTTAAATTATGTCGATGGAATCGATCAATTCACTTTCTCTCCATTCTTCCCAGTGAAATAAAGTGACTTCGTACTCCATTGCCAAGTGTATCTCACCACGTAATTCACTTTAGTCTTACAATGTATTGGACTACGTAATTCCAATCGGTTGAAGTGGGACGTAACTAAATGAGTGACTTCTCGTCTTTGAATAGGGAGGAGTCTCAAATGACTCCACCCTTCGTCCCATTGTATCCATTCTCTCCTCTGGAGTACCTCCTCCTCTCCTTCACTATCATTCCATTGCAGGACTCAATCCCTCTCTCGGGTCTCCACAATGATTATTCTCTCAATCTTCTCCATTCTCATTCTTCTCTCCTCGTCCATTCACACATCTGCTCATCCTCTCTTCTTCCTCTCTCGATCAAGGTATTCATTCATATTCACTTATCTCAACCCCTTTTATCGTCTTCAGAGTCGACGATTCTTCTCCTGTCTACTACGAACCTGAGAAGAGGAATAATCTCTCAAACATGTTCCGAATCGGGAAAAGATCAATGAATGATGAGGGTCCTTACCTCGGTAATTATATGAGGATAGGAAAGTGAGAGTTCTCCCTATTGGGCTTGTGTTGCATCACTACTGCTCAACGATCGATCAATGATATTCCATCATCATCTTCTCTACGACAGTTCCCCCCCCCCCCCCCCCTCCCCCCCCTTTGTCTTCCCTTGCTTCTCTCCTTCGAATAGTGTCAATCGAGTGATTGAATGAGGATTCTGTACTGGCGAGAATAAAGAAAATACAGTTACTGTGTTCATTCTTTATTACTGATCGAAGGAAGGGGAAAAGAAGGGAAGGGAGGTACTAACGTATGGAGAGGATAGAATGGAATAGGAGTTGAAGAAAGAAAAGAAGGGACTGAATTGTTGAAGATCGGACTGAGGTGAAATGGAGAAGGGAGACGTTCCCTCTGAATAACTACGACCCAAGAATACTGTGGAATGGGAGATGATTCACTTAGAAGGGAACAAACAATGACGTGAATAAAGAAGCTATTACACTAATGAAGTCTCTTGCAAAAGAGAAATCAACTCAATTATGGGTGATTATTAGGGAATAACGGAAGAATATTATTTGAAGGAGGACACTTTTCACCTAGAAATTACTACCGTGTATGCTTTTTTCATGGAATGGAATAGAATGGAATAGGTGGGATGGAGTTAGGTGATCTTTTCCTCTAGATTGATTCCCTTTCCAAGTGCAGGCTGATTAGTGTCTGAATCTTCGTTCTCCTTGAACATATTGACCTGCAAGAGAAGAAATGAGAGAGAATGAGAATGAATGAGGGAAGGGAGAGACTACGAGGAGATTGAACTCACCTTCGAGTCATTCCTATTCAATTGATCAAATGAGACTTGTGAGACAGTGTCGCCTTTCTTCTAAATGCACACTGATCATGCTCCTCCTCCCCCCTCCTCCCCCCCTCCTCCTCCTAACCTCAGGCATAGGTGAACTCCCTTCCTCTCGAATCTCCTCGAGGATTCTCTCGGGTGAGAAAGTGTCTCGTACTCGCGTCTCGAACTGAAATCCGCTCTCTTCTCAATTCGAATGCGTATTCATAAGTGATTGGCCCTTCCTTCTTTATTGATCGCTGTAATCTTCTAAGACCTCATGATCATATCACGGCGTTTTAGCGCCAAAATTTTTTTTATGTTCCGTGCAAGACCATAGACTAAAACGCGGTTCCGGCTGGCCAGGCGGGTAAAAATATACGGTAATCTTCTCTTTCTCTGGTACTCTCTTTTTCTCGCCCACCCCCTATAGAATGCCGTGATCATAGCCATTGGATTCAACACAGTTTCAATAAGCTGAGTCAATTAGTTGGAAATGAGAAATGGAAGAGGAAAGTAAATCTATTTCGGTGTTTCTTCATTGTTCGATCTGAGAAAGGGGAAGAAACTCCCACTCAATTGCGTCTTCGATGTAAGTAGATCCTATTCCTCTTGAAGAGTCTGTTGACGATGAGAGAGAAAGGGAGACGGATCGACCATTTATATCCCCTTATGAGTACCCTTTCTCAAGAAAGAAATGGGGGGGGGGGGTAAGTCGCCCATTCGATCTAGGTTCATTATGTCAGATAACTCATCTAATAAATTGAACATGCGGGTCTTCGTTCATATCTCGATTGACTACGATAGAAATGGACAAAGTGTGACTAGTAGGAGGATACTCAGTGAGGGAAAGCAACCTTGATCTATTTGTACAATACAAAAATGAAAGTGAAATATAAAGTAAGAAACCTGTGCGATAGTCTCCGAAGTTACTGAATCGATTGAATTGGACTGAATGGGAGTTTTCTTCTTCTTATCCGCTTCTTTTTTCTTCTCAGCTTCTTTATCGGCCAGTTTCTTTTTAGCAGAAGGAGTCGATTGTTTTTTACTCCTCAAATAGTTGAATTGTCACGTAGTCAATGAATTAAACAGAGAATGAATATACTCACTCAAAATCATCTCTCGCCCTCTGTTTTACTTTCTCTGTCTCATTCTGCTCTCTTCTCCTCATTCGAAAGGAGAGAAACCAGAATGCGAATGCAGCCAGAATGATGACGATTACGAGTAGACCAATTCCTCCTCCAATCAAATACTAGAAAGGAATAGGATGGATATGTGACTGACTCGCTCTTTTACCTGAGGGGCAATCTTCCATTTGCCTATTTGAAGAAGTCCTTGACTGTGATTCGAATGGTCTCCCAAGTGATCCTTCTCATGGAAGGAATGATCGAGAGAAGTGGAATGAGTGTCCATCTACTCTCTACAACGATGGAAGGTAGACTGAAGTGAGGATCGTGAGAGAAGAGAAAAGGAGCTTATCAATGGATTGAGAAGAGAGGGAGAATCCATTAGATTGAAAGGGAGTCTTCTTCCTCGAGGAGGGATTTCCCTCTATCACTCATATCCAATGTCTCTCTCAACATTCAGATGCAACCTAGGAGACGAAAAGAGAGAGAGAGAGAGTCCTTCCTTCCTCTTTTCAGATGGATACAACTTCAAGCCTCTCCCTTTCTTCATTCAATCGTCATAAGTGTAATCGACAATCTTCCAACGTATCTTCCTTTCCTTCCATTCAAAGAAGCAACGATAGATAGTAGTCATCTCTCGATCACAATTCAATTCCCATTCCTCTCTCTCTCTTCAATATCTCCACTCCATCCACTTGTAATACCACTAGAGTCATCGGTCAGTCCTCTTCCCTTCCTCTCCTCTTTTTCCCTTTTCTCTCCTCTTCCCAATGAACCTTTTCCCACTGCACTTGTATCATTCTCACCTATCTCCTCTTCATTATCATATTCCGCCCTTCCTACTGTTTTAATCCCATCCCAGTCCCTATAAAAGTGTCTCCATTCTCCTCTACCCTATCAGTTACATTCCCTTCCTACTACGAATGCAGTACTCCCTCTCCCTACTATAACTACAGTACTCTTCTTCCCTCTCCCTACACTACAGTACTCTTCTTCCCTCTCCCTACACTACAGTACTCTTCTTCCCTCTCCCTACACTACAGTACTCTTCTTCCCTCTCCCTACACTACAGTACCACGCAGGTAAGTGAGTCATTGATCTCTCCATAAACTCGCCCATCGTAGTCAGATGCATTCTTTCGGATCCATTAGATCTCTCGAATAAATGCATCTTCACTTCGGTGGACGAATTGGAGAACCATTTCATTATTTCACTTTCGAGAACAAAAACAGACTAAACTGGGATCTAGGATCTAACATAACTGGGATCTAGATTACTAGAGAGTTGAGAATTGAGAGTCGCTGTCTTGCCGAATCATCCGTCCAAAAGTATCGATCTTTTACTTATGAGACACTCGAAAGTAGATTATGAGTAAGATGAGTGAAGTAATAATCGAATGATTGGCGATTGAACTGACAATATCGTTCACTAGAATATCCTGGACTCTTCTAATGGATCCGGTCGTTGGATTACAGTCTTGTATCTTGAGGAGAGTGCAGAGAAGAACGTATACATCCACCACTTCCATTCCTGATTTCTCGTAGTTACGACGAAATACTAAGAGATTGATTAGAATACTTGTGGAATGGAGTTCCCTCCAACTCACACGGACCATAGGCCATGAATAGTCCAAGCATATCACCATCTTTCCCATTGTATCCAGCTACCCCCATCGGTTTCTTCTGCATACCAGAAGGAAATCTTTTTGACTCATCTTTCTGAAAAATCGGAAATAGTTAGTCTTGAGATTACTTCACATTTCTCCGAATAGTTTGGAACGATGGAAACATTTAGTTGAATGAGTGATTCATTCGATTTGATAGTCGGATGCGAGAGAGGTAGAGTACTTACAGTGTACACAGCACAGCCCGGATCAGCAATCAATACTAGATCACTCACGATGGGAGACAACTTGAGATTATAGAAATCAGGGAGATCGCCCACCTAAATAAGTCACTCACTCATTCATCGCACGTCTCAATCTTACTTTTGGAGCAGTGAAGTGTATTGTGACATTAGGGATGGGGGAATTGTTACGTAGCTGGCTGTAGATCTGATATGAATATGGGAGAGATAATCCGATTATTTCTCTTTTTCTTCCAATCGATACTCGCTCCCCTTCGACAGATTGTGACTCACCTGATGAGTCTGGCCCGTTCTTGGTATAAGCTGCATCGTTGCTCCTTCTCCTACTGTCATCTTTACCATTTCCATTCGAAGATAATCGTCGACTATTCTGAATATCCAATAGAAATACAATTATCAAGAATATGACGATACCTCTCGTTCTGTGGCGGAACTTCTATGATTCCATGGAGAGAGACAAATATTAAATTTAGATCCACCCTTTTTCTCGATTCCTCCACTACTCGATTCATTTTCTGAAAATTGTATGTATTTATTAAATTATAATCATCCAAATTCGTCGTGCATATTTTATTTCAAGAAATAGTAAATGAATGTAATTCTGACATCAGTCAATCTCCGCACACTCTCTCCACTCATCAATGCGCGACGAGGGCCAAGACGAGAAAATTCATCGAATATTGAAGAGTCGTGAATGAGGATTATATCGTATAAACTGAAATTATTTGTGATATAATCTCGCTAAATTATAAGAAGAAAGAGAAGGGACTTATGACGAAAGATGGAATTGAAAGAAAAGTGACTTTGTCATTTCGATAACTCTATCGATTTCTCCCTCTGATTGAAGTGACAAATTTGTGTTAGTCGAGATGCACATTTTAGGCGGAAATGGCCAATTAACCTTCAATAAATGTTATTGTGAATACATGACCTAATTAAACTTTACCTGACACTCCGGGAAATATAACATTGCCACTCTTGCCTTTTGTCGTTGAGCTGAGAGAAAGAGAGGGAAAGCTCCCCACCATTGGGAATATTCGAGATCAGAAGGAGTTGAAAACGCATTAAATGAGTCTCCTGATCTCCAATTGTAGATGTGATCAGCAATGAGACCATGTTTACGAGGAGTTAAACCTAAAAAAAGAAGTTTCATCACATTTAGACTGTGTTTCGTCTTCCTCTTCTTTGCTCTTCACCAATTTGATAGAGACAATATCATGGGGTATTTGTTGTTCGCTCTTTCCCTGATTCTTCTCCCCCATCCATCTATCTTCATCCCTCCACACTCGAACAAATCTACTGGCCATTACTCTGCCCCATCTTAAACTTTCGAATTAGTGAAATCGAACCAGTGAGCAGAGAATATCTATTGGGAAGAGGAAGAGAAGGAAAGACTGGGAATAGTTTAGTCGACCAGACTCCTCCTCTTTCAATCGTCTGGAAGGCATTGTATTCAGCATATTTGTGATATTCCGATCCTCCGAGACCCTCTGCTACAATCACACAATTCACTTATTTATCTTGAACTTACTGTAAACAATTATTCCTATGATTTCATTATACGCTAAATAATAAATAGATAGTGAGGATAATAAGAATAGTACCTATAATGACGACCATCTTCTGCGATTTTGCATATTGAAAGAGAAGGAAGAAAGAGGTTAAAGAGAGTAGCCAGTCCATCTGAGGT
>LS589361.1:45176-58969 GCA_900490775.1 Pristionchus maxplancki
GACCAACACATGTTTTTGGCACTTTTCGCGAAAATTCACGTACGGACCTCTAGTTTTTTATATGCGTAATCGCCTTGTACCACGCTCGCGGACATTTACCCAAAAAATCACAAGGAAAAAACATCATTAAGGCAAAAAGCTTAGCGTTTTTAGTAATCTTTGCAACTAGCGGACTACGTCCGCTAATGCAGTATACTTACGGCAATTTAGTTGAAAAGCGTTGAGGTTGCGTATGCGCATTGGCATCTTCCCTTGCAAAAGGCTCGTGAGGCCTCGAGCGATCCGAAAAAGTTGCGATTCCGCCACTTCGTGGCTACATCGCAACTTTTTCGGATCGCTCTCGGCCTCACGAGCCTTTCGCAAGCGCATCGCAAAATGTAGCTCACTTGTGATATTGTAAAGCTGAAATTTTTTGTGGATTTTTAAACAACTGTTTATTATTAACTCATTACAATATATCAAAGTAGAGATCATGTGGTGTAATATGCGTAAGAAATTACAATTCGATTATTATTTAGAAGACCCTAAAAATTAATCTTGAATCTTCTGAAAAAGCATTGCAGTGACTCCTTGCATTCCTACACAATTATTGGAATATTGAAAACCGGGACGTTCGGAACTAAATTCAGTAGCGGTCATTGCAGGTGAAATAGCATCCTCGTGTCTCCACCAAGTATTATTCTCGTCTCTTACAAAACTATAATAATGTCCGCTATTCCATCCTTTCGACTCTTCACCTTCATGCTTCACTACGGCAACCGCCTTCCAACGTTTTCCTGCAATTGTAATATTGAGATTGGAGAGCATATTTTTATCGAAAAAATGAATTACTTACCAAACATTGTCATACTCCTCAGATCGCAGTTCGCCGTTAGAGCCCAATCCATGCGCCTGTATCTCCCGTTCACTGGGTTGTAGTGAAGGATGTTGAAGGTGATACAGAAGTATTCTCCGTCACCGCTGTATTGAATT
The DNA here is from genome assembly GCA_900490775.1 of Pristionchus maxplancki. Taxonomy (NCBI): domain Eukaryota; kingdom Metazoa; phylum Nematoda; class Chromadorea; order Rhabditida; family Neodiplogasteridae; genus Pristionchus; species Pristionchus maxplancki. Next base: position 46,149 of record LS589361.1, read on the forward strand.
CTCGTGCGCCTTAATGTGAACATTTTGTTATTTAACAAAAAATTTAAAGCTTACTTTTGGCTTGGACTCTTAACCGGCAGACACGCCGGCGTCGGGCAATGGTCATCATCATGAACCTGCCCTCGAAGAGCAGTTGCCTGACAGCACTGACAGCAGGTGGGACAGTGAAGATCTAATTGTCCTTCTTCATCGTGCCATTCTCCATCGAATAAGTTCTCGAGGTTCACCTCCTTCAATGATAATATTGAATAAAATCAAAGTGTTTTACAGGGGTTAAAGGGAGTAATCATCACCTCATCATTCATCCCAATGTTGTATATTACGAAAGGTAGCGTCGATTCATCTGTCGTATTTCTCTGCAATAGAAAACAATTGATTTAAGCAGTTTTGAGATTACGTACCCATGGGCATGCTTCTTCAGTCTTGTTCGAGCAACGAAGTTGGTGATTAGTCGTTATTCTCATCTGATTTCTTGCTTCGTCGGGCAGAATTAGCAGTAACCCTCGAATGATGTCGGACGCATCTTGTTGACTGGTCATGAAGTCTCCTTGGTCTATTGCGGCAATGACAGCAGGAAGAGACCTTCTGAGATTGCGGGCAGACTGGAGGTTGCTTTGAGAAAGAAGAACAGCGAGATGGCGAAGAGTTATTTCAGTTGCCGTGACTTCATCTCGAGGAAGTGCATCGATTAATGACATCCAGTCTTCCAATGCGCCTCTGAGTGGCCTGATCCGACGCAGTAATTGAATACTTGCGTTGAGGAAGCAATCGTTAACTCTGTTCTCCAAGAGTAGCCATCCACGGGAATTTTGAGGAGAGGGAGGAGGAGGAGCAATCGCTTCGATTTCCTCATATTCGTCAACTTGAGGCGGAGTAGGACGTTTTGCAAGATGAGAAGATGAGGAAGGCTCGCTCAGATCCGCCATCAGTAGTTGGTACACTGTTAGCTTGCGGAAGTAGGGCATGTTCTCGTGCGAGAACTCGATGGGAGCACGCCTCGTGACGGCTTCAGCGTATCGAAGAACGAATACACCGCAGTCCGATCCGTTGTCTTGCTGCGGAATGCCTCTACAGAAGTGAGTCTTCCATCCAGTCTCCAAAGGAACATGGCGCTTGTTATCTGACTGCCACTGCAAAAACACACAGTTATATTCCGAGTCGAAACTTTTCTCGGCATCAATTGCTGTTCAACCCATCGTTTCACACAATGCTTACCTTCAAGTACTCGAGAATGACCTTCCCGATGGATTCATCTTCTCCCATCTCCTCCACAGTCGAATCATAGATCTGGATGATTCGATTGTCCATATCCGCCACAGCCAACATCCAATGCTCATCCACATGAACGGGGATCAGCAGGAGATTGAGTGTGAAGATATCCACCTTCAAGAATATTCATACGTTATGAAATTTCCTTAGAAAAATGTATATTTCTCACCTTCTTCGTCCACTTCCTCACTGCAATGCATCCTTTTGTTCCTTTCGCAATATTCGTGTAGAAGAATGTCGAGAAGGAATGAATCTGAAATTTGGATCCTTGCATTTCTTCCCCTTTTTTCCTTTTAAAAATGATTTTACAAATGCTGCGATGTTCAATACCAACTACAAACAATTGTTCTCTAACCTTGGGAAGATTTGCATCATTCTGAGCTCTGATTTGAATGAGGTCCATGAATTGGTTGATCACCTGCAATTGATTCACTGTATAATCTATCACAAGAGAAGAAATGAAACCTCATCGTTCAGCCAGTTTCTCCCTTTGAGAGTCTTGAAGTCAGATCGGAAGATTCCCGAGTTTCCGAGCTTCTCATCGCCTGGCTGCTGCTCGTCCCATGCCGACTCGACCATGGCCATCGCATCGACAGGAAGATCGACGGCTCTCTCTTCAATCTCCGTCACCTTCTTCTTGTTTCTGCGAAATGAATATTACGTTTCTCCCCAATCATCTGAACTAACCCATCCTTCGGAGGCAGATGATGTGATCCGGATGGCACCGTAGGAATGGTGAGTGGTGATCGAGGACGATGCGTGACGGGAGGACGAATTGGAGGACGGGGAGGAGGGACTATTGGGATCATGGGACGGGCGCGTCTTGATTGTTCCAGGATTATATCGGAAAAATCCGGAAGAGGTCGGGTAACGTGAGGTGGCGAAGCTGGGGGACGATGTATCTTGAGTGGCTGAGTACTCTGAGTTCGCTCAGTTGGTTGAGTTGGCTGTGAAGATATCGCCTCATTGGAGCCATCAACTTTACGCGATTCAGCAATCGCCTGAAATAGATTTTACTTTGCATTCCTGGCCTTAATTATTTTTAATTCGATTACTCACCTCATTCATTCTCGAGATTATTGAACCGCTAACTTCGTTGGCGAGCACCACACCCTCCACTCCTTCAATCCTTGCTCGAGAGAAGATCTTTAGACCAGCAAAGGAGTGCACTCGAGAGAGAGCCACGTACAATTGCCCATGGGCAAATACGTTTCGCTGGAGAAGTATGCCAACTCTCTCAAAAGTCTGCCCTTGGCTCTGAAGTAATTTGTTAAATTCTAGTATGTCTGGAATTACTCACTTTATTGATGGTGAGGCAGTAGGCGAGACGAAGAGGAAACTGGAACCGGCTGTAAACCGGTTTCTGGTTGGGAGTCTCTGGTGGAGTCAGATTCATTCGGATAATCTCATGGGTTCGGCCCTTCCATCGAGGATCGAGGTGTTTCACTTTGATGTATTTCTCGTGCATCTCTGTTACCTGCAAAAGATTATTCAAAAAATTAAATTTAAACAATATCAAATTTGCAAGTGAACTCGTGCTTACCACAAGTCTCGTTCCATTGCACAATCCATCACGAAGACAGATGTTACGGAGTAGAATGACGATTGCTCCTTTCTAAAATATTATGGATGTCATTTTAGTAAGCGTGATAGATATACCTTGAGAGGAAGCAAGAACGGAGGCATGCCAGATTCCATGTTACTGCGGAATGCTTCGGGCGGCACCTGCCTTCCCACTCCTTCGAATGGCTCGTCGACTGCACTGTACACTTTTTCCGTTCCTGTCACATGTGCAAGCACCTGAAATTTTTCATGTGTTAAAATAAAATGTGGATTAAAACGTACAATTCTGTTAACTTCTTCTGCGTGTTTGTTGGTAGTACAGAGCACGCACGAATTGAAAAGATATTCCTCATCGTCTAGCTTTCCTTCGTATATCGATTGAAGAACTGTAGCTTGCGATGGCATCATCACTCCTGGTTTGTCGATCTGCACGTAGGGTCGCAGTTCTCCCTTGTAGCGACCTTGTCCAGTCTCCTCGAGGAATTCAGCAAATTCCTCGTCGATACTCGCTCGAATATTCTTGCTCAACGTTAACATCTGAATGACAAACATTCGACGTTCCTTAGATTTTGTGTCCTACCATGAAGTGCACCCATAGTGGCGAAGCGAGCAAAGTAAAATCTTCAGCAACTTCCGCCGATCGAGCAGTTACCACGGGTAATAGCTGCTTCCAATCTCCTCCTGGAATACGTATTGTGATTATCATGATAATTTTCAATTTTTAAAAATTGAATAGTAAAATATTACCGAGTAGCACCACTTTGCCACCGAATGGAAGTTTGCAGTCCATGATGTTTTGCAACAGTACATCGATGCAGTTGTACACCCATTTGTCTGACATCGTGGCCTCATCGAAGATAATCAGGTCAGTATTTTTCAACCATTCCGCTGCAGCACTCTCCATTGACATCTTTAAATCGAAACAATTACAAGTTATCTTTAGTAGTGAAATAATAAGTTTCGTTAATACTGTGTTTGTTCCCAAATTACATAAGGGACTTACCGAGGACAGTTTATTCTCATCCATATTCAACGGGAGGAAGAATTGTCGATGAGCTGTCGATCCATTGCGGAGAAGAGTAGACGCGATCCCAGTTGAAGCAACATTAGTAACTCTTTTTCCGTTTCTTCTCAATTCAGCGTCAATTTTCCTGAGAAGGGATCAATTTCAATTTAAAAAAACAAAGAAAAAAATATCTGCAAATTAAAGTGAAAGAGATCAAGCATACCTGTACAGGAATGTTTTTCCACATCCACCAGATGCTTGCAGAAAGAAGCACTGCGACTGTCCTTCATTCACGCAGTTTACAACAGTGTCAAAAATCTGAAAGAAAAGTAAATTATTATATTTTTTTTCAAAGAAGATGACTTGCCTTCTGCTGTTTTTCCGTCAGAGAATTCGATGATGAATAGTCAGCGATCGGTGTGTCGTGTTGAGCTGCCTCGATTTCCAAATCGCTCAATTTGGCGAAGTCGATTGGTGGTGGGAGAAGGAATTGCGCCAATGTGAAGTGTTCTCGACTCAGAAGAAATTGGATGTGGTGAAGTGCAGCGGCTATTCCCTTCTTCTCTCTCGTATCGTTGTGGGGGAACAAATACTTGCGATCGACCATGCCCAGCACAATGTCCTTCTTGTTCTTGATGTCGAAGATCTCAGCCGGATTGAGAAGGGCACCGTACACGATGCAATTGACGAACATCCGACGAACGACGTACGGAGTCTCTCTGATGATTGCATCTCTGATGAGATCTTCGTACTCCTTTTGGGAGTTCATCAATCCTCTGGCGTAGGCTGCTTCAACGAATGTGTTGTACTTGATTCCTCTGTAAGAGTATGTATTGATACAGATTACAAACAGTTCCCATGTAAACATAATTTGAGGCAAATCTTTCTTACCTGTAGCTGAGCATCTCATCGAATGAGCCAATTCCTCCCACGTTAGCGACAATTAATCGAATGGCGAACAGATCAGGCTTTCGCACATTTACTGGGCGAATCATCGTGAGTAACCTTAACGAATTGGTTGATGATAAATATCTCAAACTAAAGTATACCTTGCTGGCTTTCTATCATATTTAACCCATTTTCGCAGCTTCTTGTTGAAATGATGAGTGCAGGCGAGTTGCTCGAAAGTTGGACCTTCAGAGGTATCGACTCCATGCGAAAGGAGACGCTCGTGTTCATCGTTTTCCTCCAGATCGTAGTCGTCCTCTCCCCAATCAGCATCTTCTTCATTGCATGATGGTGTGGATTGTCGAGACGAAGGAGTGGGACTGGGAGGATTGTCAGTTTGGGGAGCAGCGGCAGGCGCAGTGATTGGTATGGTGTTTGCAGTAACAAAGCCAGGAGTCGATGGTTGTTGAGGGGGAGGATTCGTGGCAGTGTTCTTTTTGCGAAGTCGATACATCTTGGCCTTTTTTCTTTCTTTCATCAGATTCATGTATGCCACGAATGGCGAAGTAGTGTTTCCACTCTTGATCTGCTCAATTGCTTTGGTCACTTCGTTTTTTTTGAAAACGATGGGATCCTCTTCAGGCTCGTGTACTGACAGCAGTTTCACCTAAGGAAAAATGATAATTATGATTGCACATAACGATGAAACTGACATTATGCGATCGTCCTGCCAATGGAAAACCAAGGAGTCCCCAAGCAGCTTCGCAAGACGTTGTCTGTCGGAATGTTTCCTTCATTACAGCTTCGTCAAAATTCACAGTAGTTCCGGTATCCTTCGATTCCACTCCCATCTGAAATTAAGAATAATGTGAAAAATAATCTGATGACTCTTTCATTTGCGAACTTATAGTAAAAGAAGTCCTTCTTTGCGTGCGCTTGCATTCTTCTGGCCGCCTTTTCTGCTTTTCGGTCGTTCTTTGCTGCTGCAGTGGGAAGCAATGCTCCCCCAGGATGCACCGTTGTTCCATCATTTCCATCTGAAAATTTAATATTTTTCCAATATTTAATGTCAACATTTACCAGCATCATTATCGGGATTATCGAGGCGAGGGTACATCTCCATGATGGCTCGATCGAATCCCTAAACAAAGGAATAATCAAATATTGTCTGAGAAATTGGAACATACTTTGAAGATGTACTTGAAGAGATACTTGAATACATGCGTCGTTGACACCACCTCCACATTAATATGACTCTCGTATTTATTCGTGAGGTACGGATTGTAGGTGACGACCCATTCGTTGAACGTCTCCGTCTGAATGATTCATTGGATTTCAAAATTTTATTTTATTCTTACCGGATTTCCTTCCGAGTTGTTCATCATCTTTCCAATCGCAAGAGGACGGAGGTACACTACAGTTCCATCTGGCATGATCTTCGTGAAATCGCTGAAGTCCTTCGGGAATCGCTTTGTGCACTTGGGATAGACCTTATTCGGATCTCTTGAAGGATGGAATTGGCAGTAAGCGCCCGTGTCGTCTGAAATTTGATTATTTTAATTTTGCCTTTTGATCGCTGATAATCTCACTTTTGCATGGTTTATGGGTGTTGAACTTTACAACATTCGCACGCGATCTTATCTGCATCTCCTGCACCTCCTTATCTTCCGGACTCGGATTCGGAGGGAGTCTGTCCACTTCAGGGAATCGTGCCCACACGTGCTTCTCAATAAGCGCTTCTTTGTTGAACTTGTAACCGGGCTGAAATTACCATATAAATAACCGAGTTTCATAAATGGTTTAACTCAATGTGTATTCTTACCTTCATGATAATGAGGAGATGCATATGCGGCATTCCTCTCTTTTGGAATTCAATGGAGTACGCGTGCCCGATAACTGGACCGAATAGTTCCTTGTTGATAACATCGTCGAGTAGTTCTTGCTGTTTTTTGTGGAAGACGCTACACACAAGGATGGGATTGCTCTGCCAGTCCGTATTGGGAGGCATGTTGCTCACGATCTCCTCCCAATTATTGTTTCCAGTCATCGTAATGAATAGATCGGGACCTCCAACCTACAATTTCACTCTCGTGAATTCATTTCTAATTCAAAATCACTTACTTTGATCAGTAGTACCATCGATTTGTCGTACAAATCATTGAACCACGCATTTGAAGTAGGGAAAGATCGAGGAAGGCGAAAGCTGTATCCGGCATTCAAACCCTGAAATATTTCCAGAAATAATTGCGCATCTTCCATAAATTAACGAACCAGTTTAGACGCTTTCTTTTCCAGAATCTCAAAGGCAACAGTGAGTTTCCTCTTCGTTGAACCTCGGAGTTCAGCGAAGTATTGTCGATTGAAATCGGCACGAGCCCTGAGCAGCTTCAAGTATTGCTCGATGATTGATGTCTGACTGAGTTTCTTTGTCGCTGCTCCCAACTGAAATATAATCAATCATTTTAATTTTTTCGAAAACATTACATCAGTGATTTTATTTTTAATTGACTGACCAGATTCAGTCTTCTTCTCGTGAATTTTCCGTCTACTTTCTTCATTCGTTCCTGCAAGCGAGCGAGTACGTACTGCCGACGTGAAGGGTGGTTTCTTCTTGCTTCAGTTTCGGTTAATTTCATGGGCTCATTTTCAGTTCCGATGTCAATTTGTATGAGTTCAGCCTCATCATCTGTTAAAAGATTTTTTATGAAAATATAAGATGCTTCCTCTCACCTGGTTCTTCCACCAGCAATGGATTAGCATCATCTTCGAAAGATGCATTTTCCTCTTCGGCTTCGGCTTCTCCTTCTTCTTCCTCCTCGTCATCAATAGCGTATTCTGAATTCTCTTTTTAAATTTATTGTTTAAGTTTTATTTTTTTAAATTTTTTATATTCAACTCACCCTCTTCCTCCGGATCAGAATACTGAGCAAAATCGACCGGCGATTCCGTTCTGGGCACCATTCCTTCATTAGTTTTGTAGTAGGTATCATCCTCGTTTTCCTCAGAAAATACCGAAATGTTGTCTTCTTCCACTGAAATTAAATATTAATTCAAGTATAAACGTAAATATGCTTACTTCTCTCTTCCTTCTCGACTCTCTCCTGAATCGGCTCGTTCGCAGGCTCATCAACCTCCATTGGCATTGCTAAATTTTGAAATTGTTAGTTATCGTTTAAGTTTAACTCTGTCTCACGTGTTTCGTCTCTTGGAGTTGCAGGAGGAGTATCTTTTCGATAATCGTCATCCTCCGAGAAGCCTGAAATTTTGTTAATGTTTCTCTGATAACAGTACTTGTTCTTACCTGCTTGCTCTCTTGTAGTTCCTCGTGGGAAGAGAGTGTGGTCACCGAACTTGTATCCTCTCTCACCGTAGATGAAGTGGAGAGGGAAGACCATTGGTTCAGTGGATGGGTCGAAGTAAGCCAATTCAGTCATGTGGCCTCCTTGGTACGGTCGCACCCAGATTCCCTTCGGAGGAGGAGCTCCGCTATCATCAGTCTTGTACATTATCGATAGAAGTTCGTTGGCTGGTCGAGTGAGTGTTCCAAGTGGCTGACCGCCCACAATATCGGACATCTTTGGAGCTCGCACCACAAAAAGCACATTTCCGATTCTTTCTCCTTTCAACTCCGCTTCTTTTGCAACGTCGGCGATTTTTCGGAATTGATTCGCGAGGGAATTATTTTCATGGAAGAAGTCAGAAAATTGCAATACGATGTGCCGTCTGAAAATTATTTTAAAATACAATTGTAATCAAGACTCAAGATATTTCTCGTAAATTTCGTTGTCTTACTTGAGGGAATCTCCTGTCAATGGGTTCTTCATCCGGTAATTCGCAGCCTCTTCTGGATCGAACAGATAAATCTGTCCGAATAATGGCGTCTTGTCAGTTGGTGCTCGAAGACCACCGATCTGGCACTGGACATATCCGTTGATCTTGATGAACGGATTGCTCTTCTTGATGAGTTCCCTCTGACAGCTCATGCTTCCCATGGCGAAGGCTCCGTTATATTGCATAATGCGTTCACGGAAATGTTTGGCATCGTCTGAGTTTCCAAGGAGGAGGTCTCTGTAGAATCTCGGTGGTTCGGCAGGCAGAGGGACGTGGACACGTCCACCGGAGCAGCAACGACCAGTGTACGTCAGAGCACCATCGTAGACACATGTGGGAATCGAACCGAGACCAAATGCGCCTGCAAATATTCCCACGTCAATAAAACAGTTTTTTCGCTGAAATTCCTCGATAGGTAACGGAACAATATATATACCTGGAATCCAGCTACGATAGTTTTTGTGCTGCTCGGGAATGAATCGAGATCCTTCCTTTAATTAAAATTTATTATTATTTATGCATTATTTTAAAAAGTTTTCCCGCAAGTAAAGTATACCTTTCGAAGTGGCCGATTGAGGTCCGATTTGTCCATGTCCTGATATTTTTTGTCCCTCTCCAGTCTTGCTTTCCTCTCCTCCTTTGTTTCGGAAACTTTACTCTTCTTTGGATTCAGAACGTCGATGGTCGGGTGGTCCAATTCGTACTGTTCTTCCTAAATTGATAGTATAATTTTTAGTGTCAATCTTGTATTTATTTACCTCTTTAGTTTTCTCGACAGGACGCTTATTCTTATTCGCTTCTCTTTTCGCTGTTCTTTCTGCTCGAGTCAGAGTGGCTGTCGAAAATTGTATAATGCTATCTTCTTGTGACTCTACTATCTGAAATTATCATCATTCAAATGAGTCAACGAAAATATTGTTCACCTGAGAAAGCATTCCTTTCCTTTCTTGTTGTGCTTTTCCCCCTTTTCTATCTCTTTTTCGATCAGCTTCACGTCTCACGTTTTCTTTTGCACGAGCAGCAGCAATTCTTGTTCGGTCATATTCTCTTTTCCTTTTCTCATCTTCAGCAGACTTGTTAGCTCTCACGGTTCTTTGTATATCTCTCTGACTTGCAAGTCTTCCTTGCTTGTCCTCCTGACTCTCTCTCGCACGCGCCTCTCTCTTCCTTGCAGCATCTGCAGCTCGGCTAGCTTCCCATTCTTCATAAATTGAAGGAAATGTAGGCGCCGGTGGAGAAACTTGCGAACTGTGAGGTCTCGCTGGAACAGGTGTCGATGCCAAACCAGAGCCTAAACGCACAACATTATTTTAACTACCATTAATATGGTAATCGATCAGAACTCACCTCTCTCTCTATCATCCCTTTGCCTCGCATTTCTTTCTCTAGTGGCTGCCAGTCTAGCAGTCTCCTCTTGACTTTTTCTTTCACGTTCCTCTCTCATCCTTGCAACATCTGCAAGTCGCTGTGCTTCCAATTCTTGAAAAATTGGAGGAAAAGAAAAGAGTGTTTCCGCCGTTGGAGGAACTTGCGATCTGTGAGGTCTCACTGGAACAGGTGCCGATACCACACCAGAGACTGGAGGCACTGCAATTTTTTGCGTTCACAAATCATTCGGCAATGGGAACTGACCTCTCTTGACAGGAAGTTGGCCTACAGGTTGGTCAGCGAGCTGGCTATCGATGGGAATGCGGCGTTTTGCAACAGCAACTGGAAAATAATATTGTAATTAAAAATAAAACTTCCACTTACTCGGCATTTGAATAGGAGCGGGGACGGGAGCGGGAAGAGGAGAACGCAGCACTCTAAAATCATCGTAAGTGAAGAAATGTTTGTTATATGAAGACTTACATCTCAGTCACTTTAAATAATTCGTCGATCTCCTTATCAATCTTATCTTTTAGCGTCTGATTAATAAGAAACTGATATTTAGAGCAGTAGTGTATCAGAATAAATGCTGAGTGCTCTCTCGTGAGCAACTCAAGAGGCAGCATGTCCTTTGCAACAGAATTGAACATATCGACATACTTCTGCTTGTTGTTGACAAACACAACTTCTTCAATTCCCTAAAAAATAATTAAAATTTGTAAGTTTAATTATATACTCTCACGTATTGTGGAAGTGTATACAATACAGCAAGTATGGCGATTTTCATTCCTTCCTTCATATCAAATCCGAATTGTCCAGTACTCAAGAATGGAATTATCTGTAAAACGATATTTATATTGAAAATAACAAAATATAACTTTACCAGCTTTTTGCATCCATGAATTTCTGCAACCCTGAAGATTTGTTCGTAGGCTTTTTGCAGTCTATATCGTTGTTCAGCAGATGCTTTGCCATGAACAATGGGACCAACAGCTTGGATGATCTCTGCAATTCGAATTCATCATATTATCATAATTGGGGTAGGCTTACTCTTGTAATTCTGCATTTTTCCCGGCCCTGTCACTGTTGCTCCTCCAGCAGGAAGTGAACGTATGTTATGCAAAGCATATGCTGCCATCAATTGAGCACTTTCCGTATCGAGTACGTCTCCTCCCGCCTCTCTCAATGCTTGTGCTGTGCCAAATCCATACTTTAGATCTCCATTAGCTGCGTTGATAACAGCTCCTGTAATGTTTTATTACCAATTTTTGTGAATTCACTAAAAGCGTACCATTTGGAGCAGAGAAGGAAGCGATGTCGCCTTTTTCGCAAGAAATAATAGTAGATCCGGCAAGCCGCCTCTGCTTCTTAGGCACTGCCGCTGTATCTTTGCAGTTTTGGGATGGAATTTTGCTCTTGTTGTTTCCCATTTCACAATTGGAATAGTCCTGAAAATGAATAAAACATTAACGTTTAAGAATGTTAGTAACAAATGGTTATTCCAGATGATTAACAGAAAAAAATGAACACTCGATGAAAATGAATGAAAATAAAAGATAATGCGGATTGAACGAGTTAAACTGCAATAAGGATAAAACAGCACTGATTAAACGCCAGAGAGCAAGTGTAAAATGAAATGATTAAAAATGATTGAGAGGTAATGGACACCTCCGATCTTTGCCCATGCCACTTATACCCAGTGGCCATCCTTTAATCCCCAATCACAGAGCCTTCCGATCTTCCCAGAAAGCTTCTGATCTTTAAGTTCACAAAAGCATTGCCAGAGGGTGCTTCCTTCGGGAGTGCAGTTTACTTTACGCAATTTTGTTGAAAAACGTTGAGGTTGCGTATGCGCATTGGCATCCTCCCTTGCAAAAGGCTCGTGAGGCCTCGAGCGATCCGAAAAAGTTGCGATTCCGCCACTTCGTGGCTACATCGCAACTTTTTCGGATCGCTCTCGGCCTCACGAGCCTTTCGCAAGCGCATCGCAAAATGTCCTATTGCGAAATATCGAAATCAGAACATTCCCCAACATTTGGTACACTACCGTACTCGAAACACCACGCGCGCGCTTCAAAACGCGTCAAAACACGTTTTGGCTATTGCGAAATACCCGTAAACAACTCCACACCACTTCCCCACACTGCTAAAACTCGAGCAAACACTTTTGACACCGACGGGATTCGAACCCCCAACCTTCGGCGTTCAAATCCATCCCCTTAGCCACTCGGCCATGGTGGAAGATCAAAAACCATTTCATAAATTTTCTAAAATCGAGTTACTAATATTTCAACAAAGAACGGATTTTTAAAACGGATTTGAACGGAAAAGTCAGTTTGCGATAGCGATCGGTGGTGTGTGGTGCGGCGACGTATTGCAGCATGCGCCGTTTGAAGCCGGGGATCGATTTTTCGGTCTGATTTTTGCATCAGGTGTCGGGACGGTCGGTCTGAAGGTCGCTGCAACGTGAAATTGCCATACGATCAGCAGTTTTTGTGAAAATCGACTTTAAACGTCAAAAGGAGTACGGTGGGACAAACCGACACATGTTTTTGTCACTTTTCGCGAAAATTCACGTACGGACCCCCGGTTTTTTATGTGCGTAATCGCTTCGTACCACGTTTGCCCCCAAACAGCCGAAAAAATCACAAAGAAAAAACATCATTAAAGCAAAAAGCTTAGCGGTTTTAGTAAGTCTTGCAACTAGCGGACTACGTCCGCTAATGCAGTATACTTACGGCAATTTAGTTGAAAAGCGTTGAGGTTGCGTATGCGCATTGGCATCTTCCCTTGCAAAAGGCTCGTGAGGCCGAGAGCGATCCGAAAAAGTTGCGATTCCGCCACTTCGTGGCTACATCGCAACTTTTTCGGATCGCTCTCGGCCTCACGAGCCTTT
>LS589362.1:78962-100830 GCA_900490775.1 Pristionchus maxplancki
GGATGACGTAACGTCTAGAGTTGACCTAGATGTCAGGAATGCCCGAGAAGGGAACGATCGCTCGACTCCCAACTGCGTCGAGAAGTGTCAACGCTGACGACCGTCTAAGGTATCTAAGACGTCTAAGACTAATCAACGTCTGCGCCTTCTGAAGATTTACGGTGCCATTACGTCGCGCAACCGGCGTTCGAACAGCTATTGCGGACCGTAAAAATGAGTGATTACTTCAGGGAAATGGTAACTTTCTCACGTACCGGGGGAACCATCAATCATGGGCATTGAAAATGTGCCTAAAATATTCCACTTACGGACCAATATCTTTTTGGCAAATCTTTAGGACGTGTCCAGCGTTATTTCATCTGAGAGTGAAGCCAGCAATAATCGAAAGTGCGCCTCAAATATCTCCATTTGAGCTCAGTATCATGTTTGGCCCAGAACAGTTCAATTTCCACCTCGACCCCTAGCATCAAATTATCCATCGCCTTTAAAAATTGCTACTTTCTGGACAGAAAATGTGTCCACTGCAACATTCCCTCGGTTGAGATCCAATTAGTGTTGCCCATTTATGCGCAGGGTGCGGTTTCAAACAGTCGTTCCAAGGGTTTGTCCTTGAAACTCGTTGTCGAACGTTCTAATGAAACTCTCGAACGCCTCTCGCCATTAGGAAACTAGGTTGAGTGTTCCGTTCCAGTTACAAGGGAAATGAGAGAAGTGGAATGTCGATGTAAATTGACTTAGAGAGATACTATCTTCTGAAGATTCAAATAATTTTAGCATAGATGTGACTATGATTTGATTTGTTCAGAGGAGTCTGAAATTCTGTCTTTTTGTGTGCAAGTAACTAACAAGGATGAATTGCAGGTTTTTATCGCTAGCGAGGAATATTTCGTTCCGGAAATATCGCGATTCCCAGGAGCGCCCGAACTTCCACGGTTTAGCGACGAGTGCCGTCCTCGAAGAAGATTCCTCCGTCGAGCGCGCAGTACTTGGGGCAGATTCCTCTCTCTCCCGAGCCGCCAGAGTGTCCGTCGCGTCCGGGTCCTCCGGGCTGTCCGTCGTTTCCTGCAAAGCCGGAACCGTAATTTAGCCCGACCGGGATTTAGCTTACCGGGAGCTCCGGACGATCCGGGTCTGCCTCTTCCTCCGTTGTTTCCGGGTCTTCCATCGTTTCCGGGTCTGCCGGCGGGTCCGGGACCTCCCTGGCGTCCGGGGCTGCCGGGCTGTCCAGGGGCTCCAGGCTGGGGGCGGCCGCTGTTCGCAGACTTGCCGGGTCCTCCGGGTCTTCCGTCGTTTCCGGGGCGTCCATCGAATCCGGGTGCACCGCGTCCTCCGGGCTCTCCGGGCTGTCCGTCGGGGCCGGGACGGCCGGGCCCGCCAGGGCGGCCGTCGTTTCCGGACGGACCGGGCGCGCCGGGCGCGCCGGGGCGGCCGGCCGGGCACGGGTGGCACGGGGGCGGGGTCTGGGGCTGGCACGGCTTGCTGGGCGGGCGGCCCGGGTTGCCGGGGCCTCCGGGAGCTCCGGGGTGGCCGGGGGTACCCGGGCGACCGGGCGCTCCCTGGGGTCCGGAGGGACCGGGCAAGCAGCAGCCGGTGCACTGCGAGTCCTGGTGGTAGTCGGTCGCCTGGAATAAATACTTCCGTTGATGACGCTAATTCCGGGATTGGACTTCCGCTGCTTAGCACCGACCTGGTAGTTCTGGCTGTAGCTGCTGCTGGGCGCGGGGCGGCTGTTGCTCTGGTAGTTGGATCCGCCACCGTAGCTGGGGTACGAAGGAGAGGGGTAGGAAGGAGAGCTTCCGGTATCATATCCACCGTCGTTGCCTCCTGCAACGATTGTTTTGGGTTACGGTAATCGATAATCGCTTAATACCGTAGGTGTTGCTGCCGTAGGCGCGACGCTGGTAGTTGGCCCAGCGGGCGGTACGGTTGTGCGCGTGGTTAGCCTCAAAGATTACGGTAGGTAGGTCAGATCGAAGGGTTCGGTGGGTCAGATACCTGATAGACGGCAATTCCCTGGGACACCTCGCCAATCGCCATTTTGCAGTCGTGCAGATCACGAAGGGTGGCACGACGAGCGTGAGCGACGTACGAGTTCAGCATGGGCAGACTGGAAGAGGAGTACGGTAGTTCGATAGGTCAGATTATTATTAAAAATGGCTGGATACGGTAGGTCGCGGGGTCAGACTCCTTACCTGACTACGAGCGCGAGAATGGACACTGCCGAGAAGACCACCGAGGTGTAGCCGACAAGCCGGTACGCCTTCACTTTCGGATCCGTCTCCATCTGAGAGGAGTACGGTTGTTCCGTTCGGCAGTTAGATTACGGTAATGGTTTGGAGGGTCAGATTGGAATAGGGGCATAAAGAATTCTGCGATATGTAATCATGTTTGGCTATGGCACTCAATGCTTTCAGGTTGCCTAGTGGTAAAAGAATACGGTAGTTCGGTGGGTCAGATGGCTAACTGTGTACGGTAGAAGCGCTTACCTTTGCGAGAGGAGGTGTGAGAGCCTGGTTTCCCCTCTGCCGGTCGGCCTTTTATAGGAACCGTTTCGGTTCTTTCTCGCGATATTTCATACTCTTTTGCTACTGCTCTGATCGCCTGTGCCCTCTCTAGATTGGTTCAGGGGTAAGGCAGAAACGGTTACTAGTTAGGTCTGCGCCTCTCAAAATTGGGTTGACTCTCCGCGCCGCGGCTCTATTCAGCGAGCGGAGATATCAGCAATTTTCATCTTTTTCGCCGGTGTTATTCACTATCTCGGCAAATCTGGTTTTGAAACACACTGCGGAACGGCCGGACTAATTTCGATTCTCCGAGTAATCTTGCTCTCTCATTTTCACGCACTCTCTCGCCTTTTTGACTAGCGAGAGATCGTGGGGAATGAAGAGACATAGAGATTTTATTCTCGAGGTTACTCCCTGCTGGTAATCTGCAGTGTAATGAGATGTTCGGTCGGTCGAACCATTGATTTGCATGTATTCTTGGAGTTAAAAATAAAATAAAATCGCTGAAATTCCGCTTGCTTTTATTCTTCGATGATCAGAACATCCAAGATGTGTAAGACAATAGAAAACTTTCTTGTCAGCAATTATTTTTGTTGGACCGATCAAAGAACAGTAT
Organism: Pristionchus maxplancki; assembly: GCA_900490775.1. Taxonomy (NCBI): domain Eukaryota; kingdom Metazoa; phylum Nematoda; class Chromadorea; order Rhabditida; family Neodiplogasteridae; genus Pristionchus; species Pristionchus maxplancki. The sequence continues at coordinate 82,083 of LS589362.1, forward strand.
ATCCGCTGCTGATCTTTGATACCCATCTTGTTTGCTTCACTAGCTGTTGTTGTTGTGAAAGTGATCACATTTTTTCGCTAGCACTGCCCAATTAGAGGTCAAGAGAAGCTTTCTCTGATCGGTGAGAGATCATTTGAAACGAAGAGAGGAGCGCACTAGTCAAGAGCGACCGAGTGATGTCAATAAGAGTGGCGAAAGGTCGGTTTGAAACCGCGAAAATCGCGTGCTTTGCAAAGGCGCATGTAGGAGGATTTCAGCATTTTTTGTTGAAATAAAAATATGCTTATGGAAGTTGAGACGTCAAGCTAGATACATTGCTTTCCATTTCGATCCTCTAGTTAGTAGCTACTAGTTACTTCCCGTTTCTCAACATGTAACCTTCAAACTGTTGTTGATCTCTTCATCCAATATCTCTCATTTCGGCTTGGGAGGCGAGAGAGCACACAAATTGAGGAGAGCGATTCCCTGCCAAACCCTTTCCTGCAACAAATATGCCGTCTCAGGTGAAGGTTACACTGCGAATATCGCCCTTCTCTCACTTTCCCGTGCTCTCTCGCTTCTCTGACCGACGAGAAAGTGCGACGAAATGAGAGAGCATACTTCGAAAAAAGATTAGCGATCGACCCAGTTTCCCGAACGGCTAATACTGCTGATCTAATATTGGTTCTTCCTCATGTTTTTATATTCTGCGCTCGCAATTCAACACGAATTAGGGAGCAAAGTGTACGCAGGTTGAACTATCAGCTAATGCAAACTGGAACAATACTTAAAGAAGGAGTCCCACGAGGTGGTATGATAGGCTCCCACCACGACTGGATTGCGCCGCGAGTGAAAATACTGTAGGGAAGAGGGTGAGAGAGCGAGAGAGTCAGACAAACAGAGTGCTTCCTCCTCCCCTCTCCCTTCCCTTCTCCCTCTTCCCCCTTCCCTTTGCACCGCGCGTATTGATTTTCCCTGCGTTATCGGAAAACTTTGAGCGCACATAGCTCGCTTCAAAGTTGAGCTAGATACTTCAAATTTCGGATTTGCACTAGGATTCAAGGGATAAACATGGCTGCGCTTCCAGATGGTCCACGAAAAAACTCGTGGGATGGCTTCTTTAACATTTAGACAATACTTAGTGCTTCTCTCTCTAGCGAACCTTTTTTCGAAGGTCAGAGAAGGAAGAGATTCGCTTCAGCTAATTGAAACTACAGCGAGTGGTTTTTTTTTCGAAAGTCAGAGCAGCGGGAGAATCGCAACCACCCTCGCAAAGAGTTGTTTTGCTCGCTCAAGTGCTCTTTATTTCGCTCACCGAGCGAGGTCTCTCGGCGGTCTCTCTTATCTGAGTAATGGATTGACTTTAGAGTTGGCTTGGCAAGAAATGACTCTCCTCATTTTGAATGTGCTTTGTCGCTTCTCGGATCGGCGAGAGTGTGTGTGAAATGGAGAGACGGTTCTTATCTCATCTTCGCTCTTTGGCAATGGCTTAGAGAGTTTCGCACATCGTTGAAGATGGTTGGCTTTACATAGCAATTATCTCGACTACACATTTTGCATGCTATTTCAAAATATAGGAAAAAAACGAGCTATTGCTTGTACGATTTTCATCAATTCCTGCCCGGCTTCATCTAGAATAGAAGATCAACGAATTTTCTTTTTTTAGTGAAGATGTGAAATCTTATCGTCAAAATGGGCGTTTCCTCTCACTCATTTAGATGCGGAACCGGGGCGAAATTTGACTCGGAAATGAGATTGACTGCTCAATTTCCCCACTTTTTCGCGAGAGGAAAAATAGGGAAGTGGAACCGATGGTCTCGCCCGCTCTCTTTCCCATGCTCTCTCGCTGCTCTGACTGACGAGAGATCGTGGCGAAATGAGAGAAGGAGGGGAATAATTTACCTATCAATAGAAGAAATGAGTAGCAGATGGGCTGTCATGTGACTAAAGTAAGAAGTAAGCAGTAGAGAAGAGAAGAGATTTGAGCGGTCAATGATCTTATGGTGACTTTATCGGTGAATTAAAAATCATAAGGCAAGCAGAAAAGAAAAAAGTCTCAAGAAGAATGCCTGAGAATGTCTGAGATTAGCACCCAAATTCCCTGTCTGTAGTCTATCAAGTCTGTCCGTTTTCCATGCTCCAACAACTCCTTGCCTTTCACCAATCGTTTATCGCACGACGGCACACACTCGAACTAAGCCTACTGAGTGGACGAGTTTGAAATGATGTTTAGAAACATGTTTGAGACAGGTTTCAGAATAGGGGGCGGAGCCCGGGCCGCAGAGGGGGCGGGGCTTAGAAATGGTCGGGGCTTCACTTCTGCCCGGCGCCCTTGGTGGCTCCCGTCTTCGAGGGTCGCTGGCCTGCAAGGAGCATCTAAGGAGGAGCAAAACGGGCGGGGCTTACTCGAGGGACCAGTAGTGGCTGCTGCTGCAGCAGGTGCCGGCTCACGCGGCTTCGAGGGCTGCTCACCTGCAGAAATATCATACGATGGAGAGGAGGAAGGGCGGAGCCTACTCGATGCTGCAGCAGGCGCAGCGCCCGTGGATGAAGCGCGCGGCTTAGAGGGCGGTTGGCCTGAACGAGTGTTTTAAGAGTTTCGAAAAGGGGGCGGAGCCTACTGGCTGCAGCTGCTCCATCCGACGTCTCCAGTGGCTGCGTCGGCTCCTCGGCCTTGGGGTCGAGCGTCTGAGAGATCAAAGATCAGAGATCAGAGATCAAAGGATACCGCCAGCGGCCCGTTCAGCTGCAGCTGCCGCTCGATGCTGTGCCGATCCGTCTTCTTCTCCTGCAATGCGATCGATACAGTAACCAAGTACCGTAACCTACAGTACCCAATCCTACAGTACCCCTACAGTACCCCACTACCGTACCCATCCCTCCACGGCCGACTGCACCAGGGTCTCCCCATCCACGGGCGTGTAGCCGGCGATCTCACGCGGGTCACATTTGAGCAGCCATCGGTTCATGTCCTGACCTGGAAGAGATCAAAGATCAAAAGATAAAAGATGAAAGATCAGAGATCAAATGTCATAATGTACACCACTGATTACCGCTGATTTCTACCGGACAACAGGTCTGCCTAACGACAACAACATATCTTGCTGGGAGACCAGAGATCAGAGATCATACCATGTCCATGCCGATCGTCCTCCCAGCACTCGAACCACTTGTGCGCCTGCTGCAGCATGACGTCGTCAATGTTCGGGTCGTAGGCGCGCATGAATCCCTGAGAGAGTGATCTTTGATCTTTGATCTTTGATCCCTAGACCAACCTCAAAGCAGTATCCCTTCTTCGCATCCTCAGAGTACTTGTCGGGCAGATATCGGGTGCACATATCCGCCAGTTCCTTGTACACCTTGCACTCCTGCGTGAATCGATCGCAGAAGAGGTGGTGCTCGGGCTGACAATCGATTGATGAGGTACCGTAATCTACCGTACCCCACTAAATATCGTAATCCACCGTACTCACCGGGTTCTGGAACATGGACACCCACGCGCCGTCCCACAGCCAGTCTCGACCGTACATCGTCCACATGAAATCTTTGGCGATGAAGCGTTGGTCCTGCAAGATACCGTAATCAATCGATACCGTACCCTGATCTACCGTAATCCAATCTACCGTACCTCCTTCATAATCTTCCACACTTCGGCCATCGCACTTCTCTCAAGGGCACAGCCCATGGCGAAGAGGACGTGTTGCATCTTCGATCCATGAGAAGGGCGGGGTTCCAGTGGCTGAGAGATCAAAGATCAAAGATCAGAGATCAAGTATCGAACCTCTTTGTGAAGTTTCTTGAATTCGTCGAAGAGGTAGTTGAACATGATCCGTTGTCCATTGCCAGTGCCGAATCGCTCGTGGACGCCCGGCGTGCGCTTCGAGCCGGTCTCCTGAATTTGTGTTCGTAAATACGACAACAATAACAACAATAACAATAACAATAGCAACTATAACAATAACAACAATAAACAACCTCATGGTGCAGGATGCCCCAGATGGCGAATCGCGACGGGTCCTCGAGGTTCATTTCTTTCTCCAGAAAAATGTCGGTGACTCGCTGCAAAAATTTGTTTAGATAGTGAAGATATGGTAGAGGGCCTCGCACATCGACAATCTTCGTTTTGGCTTCCTTGTTCATTATGTTGAGCTTGTACAGTAAGATGAACATGATTCCTCGAATGAAGCCCATTCCGATCACTGAAAAAACAATATAAATAACAACAATAAAAACAAAAACAAACATTCGTCTGGCTTCACTTTGTGCTTGGCTTCCGTAACGATTTTCTTGCCATGCTTGTCCTTGTAGAACTTTTCGTACTCGAGCTTCTCATCCCTCTCCTCCTTATACTTCCTCAGCCATTGCTCAGCCCTTTAGATAGTTTCACCGTCAACGCAATCTCTCGTCAGTAGACCGGGCGAGGGAGTGTGCAAAGTGAAGAGACGGTGACCTACTTATCGATCAGGTACAGCCGAAATCGCTCGTAGCAGAACCCGGGGAGGATCTTTTCCCGCTCGACTATATTGTGGTTCTTGGTCTGATCGGCGTGGAAGAAGTCTCTCTCAACGAAGATGAGGTCCGGGATGACTTCCACTGCAAATTATTCTTGTTTTCCTTATTCTTGTTTGTTTTTGATGTTGTTTTGAGGGAAGTAAACTGAAAAACTGACGCCAAACATTGTGATCGAGTTCCTCCTCGAAAAGAACGTTCAGGAATTGCATGTACACTTGCATGTGCAGGTATTTCTGCAAGGATTTGTGATTGATTGATTATTTGATTATTTATTTTTTGTGATTTGTTTATTTATATTTATTTGTGATTTGTGATTTCCTCGTTTCGCATGGTATTTCTCCGGTTAGAGAGGAGTAGAGTCAAAACTCACGTATTGGCCATCCAGATCAACCGGGTGCAAGTAGCATTTCATCACCATGATCCGATGCTCCAACGTGCACGCCGGGTAATTCTGGAATTGTCATTGTCATTGTCATTGACACTGTGAATGTCACTGCAATTGTCACTCGTACCGGTCCAACTTTCTCCTTCTTCTTCTTCTTCCTCTTCTTCTTCTCGTCCTTGCTCTCAGACGAGGGAAGGGCGAGGCTCGAGTGATTCTTCGGCGGCTTCCTCTTCGGTTTCTTCTTATTCTTCAAATAGCGGCGTCGCTGGAATGGATACCGTGACCTACCGTACCCGATCCGGGTTACGGTAACTGACCAGGAACAGTAACCTACCCCGACCTGGTTACAGTAATCCATTATCAATCTCGACTACGGTAACTGGTACCACAAAAGCGTACCAGGAACCAGAGAGTGGCACCAATCGCTGCCGCCAGCACCAGAAGCCCGGCGAGACCAGCAAGGCCGACGATCATCCCAGCATTGCCTGTGGCCGGAGCAGACTCGGTCGGCGCCTCGGTCGCTGAACCAGATTGGATTCGGTTTCGGACCCAGAAAACCGGGGTTCGTACCCTCGCAGTAGACATTGTCCTCCTGGTACACGTCCAGGTTCAGGTTCATCCGGTAGACGCCCCTCGCGTAGTCGCACATTATCGATTGGGGCTTGCTCACGATCTTGTTGACGGGTTGATCGACCCTGAGGGGATACGGTAAGTACAGAGATACAGTAGTCTACCGTATACCTCAGGGCAGTGTCATTGAGGCAGCTAATGTTCCCGCCATCCCCACTCAGGTAGGCCTTGCCGTAGAGTGGACCGGCCGGTGAGGTGCCGTTGAACGACGAGATTATGGTGCAGCTCACTGCAACGCTACTGTAGTCAGGGTACGGTTGCGGCTACGGTACTCCGAGAACGGTAGTCAGGGTACGATACTTGGGTACGGTACTCAGGGTACGGTAGGGTACTGTACTCACTCTTGTCCGAGCACTGGGCTGTTCTGATCGCCACCGGCGCGTCTCCTTCCTTCCTCGTAGCGTACCAGGCACCATCATTGGGCGAGTCGAGGTTATTCAGGCAGGTTGGGGCAATGTCCGTGTAGAATTCGCCGTTGACAAGCAGCTTGGATGAGGTGGCATCGCACTGTAACGAATCAATCAATCCTGGTACCAATCTGGTACTAGTACCTTGAGCGAGGCCTGCCCGGTCGCCGGATCGGTCCCGAAGTGCGGCGTGTCGGGTAGTTCAGAAGCCAGGGCGGAGCAGGTGGTGCCAACTGAAGAGTACGGTATTATTGATGGTGTACGGTAGGGTACGGTAGCCTACAGTACTCACTGGGTATGGCGCAGAAGACTTGTTCGCCCTCGGCGAGTTCAATATCGGTCCCGTGGAAATACTTCTTCTTCTCCTTCTTGCACTCGAAATTCACAGCTTCATCGGATCCAACACTGAAAGGGATGGTGTAGGGTGCTGTAGTTACCGTATGGTAGGGCTTCTGAAAGCTGGGTACTAGGTACCGTAGGCTGGATACGGTTGTCTGGTACAGTAGGCAGGGTACTCTAGTCAAGGGCTTGGTCCTGTGGTTGGGTACTGTATGCGTGGTACTGTAGTCTGGGTACGGTAACTCACAATAGTTTGGCGTGCGGGATCCCATCGCAGCTGATCGGTTCCTTGATGAGGTCTGGAATGCGCGCCTTCCTGTAGCCCTTGAGGGGCTTCGAGAGGTCGACGGACAGCGAGAAGGGATTGCAGAAGATAAAGTTGTCGACCTGGAACCCAGAGCGTTTTTATTTTTCTCAGATTGCGACGCACATCGGTGAATATTTTCTTCGGTCCTGCGGTCTTGATCACAGCCTCCTGTTCTGCTTGGGTGTAGAGAATCTTGTACTCGGCGCGGAGAGAGGGCAACTGAACATGCTGTTCGATGGGTGAGCTTCGGCAGCCATTACGTACACTAGCAGCGTCCTTGATGAGGAATACACAGTAGCCTCCCGTAGGTGTAAGCGAGGAGTCGGTACCGTAGAGAGCTGTTGAAGAAGGATGAAATATCGCAATCGGGAGCCGTCGATAAACCTGCATTACGACCTCCCTGAGCTTTCACGGTCGTGCCAGAGAGACTGCATCCAAACAGTTTTTCAGTTCCAGCGAAGAAGTGAATGCCCTTGGCCGGATTCAGAGTCGGCGCAGCAACTTGAAGACGCACCAGCCACTGGTCGTTGGTGAACGGCCTGCAAGCAGAGGGAGCCGTACCCGTGCAGTAGCAGTCATCAACTCACCTCGTTTGCAGTCCCGTAGCGCAGTCCTGCATGGTCGTGTCTCGTTCGACGTCGTACGGTCTGATCTCATCGACGGCGCCGCCGTTGATCACACACTTCTTGAGCACGACGCAGTGCTGCGAGGACGATGGGTTACGGTATCTCATTGTGAGTGTACGGTAGCCAGGCTACAGCAACGCACTGCTTCAGTCTTGCACTCGGCCCAATCGATGGTCGGCGGCTGGTCGGCTACCGTTGTCGCCGGTGCCACGAGCAGCACCAGGAGTAGGGCGTACGGTATCTGGAGTGATGATTGATTAACCATAGTATCCTTCGGGATCGTGGGGTAGTGGGTACAGGGTACTGGGTACTTGGTACCGGGTCCTGGGTGCTGGGTAATCGTGGTCCTGGGTACTAGATCCAGGGTGCTGTGGTACTGGGTACTGGGAAATGGGTCCAAGATCCAGTATCCAGGGTCCATTATCCAGCTTCCATGGTCAAGGGTCGAGGGTCCAGGGTGATGGGGCACTGGGGGGCACTGGGGTACTGGGATCGTGGGGTACTGGGGGGTCCTGGGTCTCCAAACTGACCATCCCATCCGGCGAGGAGACGGCGTGCGCGCTGCGGTACGGCCAATCCTCACGAGAGCGAGCGGAGCGAATGGGGGGAGGAGGGAGAGGCGCGCCTTTTATAGGGAGTGAGGGGCATTTGACTAATGATTGTCTCTCTATTCAACGTGGTCTCTCGCCCAATCCTATTAAATGTTCACAAAAATATGTATTTTCGAATTGGAAAGTCACGTCCCTCTCTTTCCATTCCATTCGCTCGCTCTCGTAGGGATTTGCCGTACCGCTGCGCGCTCGCCGTCTCCTCGTCGGATGGGATGGTCAGTTTGGGGATCCTGGATCCCAAGGATCCTCTAGATACCCCTGGATACCCGAGGGCCATAACCGCAGGACCTCACTATACCATGGTCCCCATTCCTGGACTCCGATACCCCAGGATCCCCGAGGGTACTGTAATATATCAAATATCACTCCAGATATCGTACGCTCTACTCTTGGTGCTGCTCGTGGCGCCGGCGACTACGGTAGCCGACCCGCCGCCGACCATCGATTGGGCCGAGTGCAATGAGAAGAATGGGCAGAAGCCGGTGGCGGTGAGTACTGTAGCAGTAGAGTAATCTATGTATATATTGACCGATTTCCTTCGAAGAGTTGTGTCGTACCAGACAGGTGCAGACGTAGTGGAGGTAAGCAGGCTCTTATTGTCTACAACTACCTTGCACACGATGCGATCACCATGTGCGACGTCCGACTCTCGATACGGTATGATATTGAAATCCGCTTGAGCACCAAAATATTGTGCTACAGACCCTTCAACGACCATGAAAGGGTGGTGCGGCTGCAAGAATGCACATCACAGCTGTCGTATTTTAAATTGTGCTTGACATTGAACTGCAAAAGCGCGTCCAATCAAATTTAATCACGAAAATGTCTGGTATGTTATCGCTCGAATGAAATTGAATAGACAATTTGAAACGAGCACGAATATCGAAACGTTGCCAGACCGTGAAATTGGCTTCCTGCATAATTTGATCGGATTTGTGTACAAATATCGCCGACTGAAAGCAGACGCATGACATTAGTTATGAATTCCGCACTGAGATTCATATTTTTACTCTTCGCCTTCTACCAACTTTCAATGCAAATAAGCACAGGAGAGCTGATCGTAAGTATTTTCAAATATTTTCGAAAATGTTCGAGAATGCAGAGAACTCGCTGTGAGAAGCGTCTCGATTGCTCGACCGTCAATTGTGTTAGAAGTCACGAACTGCAGAGGTGAAAAAATAATATATATATAATTTTAAAAAATAATAAATAATTTTAAATAATATTCAATTAAATAACTAATTTTGAGATGCATCGAGCAAGCAGTGGCATACGTAGCCATGGTTATGAGCGCTTGTCAGTTTTCTATTTAACTCTGATATTTGATCTCTGATCTTAGATCTCTCCAGAATCTCGAAATAAATCACTTACAGGCACTAACGGCAACTGTCCAAAGACCGAGGCCGAAGCAATCGACCGCTTCTTTTCATCTCCCATAATTTTCTACAAATAATCACAAACTACTTCTCGTTTCTTCGTCTCAAATTTATAGTTGCTTGATTTTATGTCTATTTCTTTGTAAAAAAAACGTAGATTCAGCAGTTCGTTGCACCACACCGCCTTCAAAAGTCACTTTATTCGCACATCGACTAGTTTATTCTCGGAAATCGCGCCTGTTTCGGCTCTCAGACTCCTCTTCCTCATCTGAATAGAGAGGCGAACCAGCCCCGCTTCCCGCCTCCGCCCTTCGTCGCTGTAATTGGCTAATTAATGCTAATTAGCCTTAATTAATTACTTTTGTTACTCCTGCCCGCACGAAAGAATAAATTAATTTGTTGGAGTACGGTAGGTCACAGTGATCACGATAGGGTTACGGTAGTCCACTAGGTCACACTCACACGACTTGCTTCTCTTCGCGTCCATTCTGGCTCCGCCCCACTTGTTGGGCATGAGATCGGGTCGGTTGAGGCAGACCTCGAGGAGGCTGGCACGCGCCTGAGGAAAGTGATCTTTGATCTCTATTTTAATCTTTGATCTTTAGTTTTATCTTTGATCTCTGATCCCTTGTTTGATCTTTGATCTTTGATCTCTAGTTTTACCTCCTGCTTCTTGATGATGAAGACGCGCAGCTCGTTGGTGATCTGCGTGTCGAGGTCGTCAGCCCGGAACAGCACCTTAATTAGGTTAATTAGTTAATTATTAAATAAGCTTATTAAAATTACCGTCTCGAGCGCGAAATCGATCGCTTTGCTGAGGAGGGCCTGGATCTGGAGAAAGAGAATTAAAAGATCAACTTGCGATACTGCAACAAACCCTGATCGAACCTACAGTACTATTTGGAATGTATTCCTACCGTACCCCTACCGTACCCCTACCGTACCCCACTACCGCATACCTCCTTGGGCGGGGGCTGCGCGAAGCCGTTGGCTTCGAAGTGCTTGCGGACGCGCTCGCCTTCCTCGAACCTCAGCGCGTTCTCGAGGTAGTTGTTCCTGTAATTGATTTGGGCTGAATTCAGGTCGAATTCAAACTGTACCTCTTCAGAATCTTCATCAGCCGCACCGCCAGCCGGTAGTTGGGACCGGAAGGCTGCAAGGGGAAATCGATATTCCTCGTATCCCGAAGATACCGTAGCCTACCATAGCCCACATCTACCGTAACCGACCCGCTACCGTACCTCTCTACTCTTCGCGACAATCGTCGTTTGCGGTCGCGTTTCCCGCTTCGTCGCCTCTTCTTTCGGAGGGACCGGAGCCGGCGCCTTGGCAGCTCTGTCCGACGACTGCTTCTTGGCCGGGACCGGGAACACGGCCGGAGCCGGCGGTTGGGCCGGCGCGGCCGGGGCCGGCGCCTTGCCTGCGGCCGCAGCGACCGGCGCAGCGGCTACAGCCGGCTTCGGCTTCTCGCTGCAAAGATCATAGTTCAACGATCATAGACCAAAGACCAAAGATCAAAGCTCACCGCGAGGACTTCTTGGGCGTGGCGGCCTTGCCCGGGGCGGCGCGCTGCTCGCGCTTCGTCTTCTCCTTGGGCTGAAAAGGAACGATATGAAGCCGTTCACGATAGAGTCGAGCAAGGTCTGGCACAGCTCAAGAAGGTCGATTTCCTGAAACTCCCGTTTTTGGGGTTCTCGAGGGTGCTGATGACGATGTGCATACTCATTTTTCATATAGATGCCATCTGGAGCCTCCGTTGGCTCCAGATGGCGTCACGTCGAAAACAGTTTTTGTGGAATTTCTCCTTTCCCGAATTCGCCAAAATTAAGTGAAAATGTATCCCAAGGTAGTTTTTGATGCTGATCACGCCTGTAAACTTTATTTTTGATGAATGTGAAAAACAAAATTCAAATAACGAACTTTTGAATGGAGCATTTGTGTGCTTAGCGACCTACACAGATCGGACCGGAATGACGAGTTTAGTCTAAATCTAAAATTTCAGCCAATTTTAGGAACGGGTCTTCAAGATGGGAGTGAGATAGTGAGGCGAAATCGTAGGTGAAGGCGTGCATCTCCCTCTTGTTTACTCTTTCTCCCCTCTTCCCTCTCTGCGCTCTCTCCATTCCCCGTGCTCTCTCGCCTCGTCTCTCGTCCCTGGGATGAGGAAGCGCCTTGGAGAGGAGAAATCCACCGTTTCACCTACAATTTCGCCTCACTATCTCACTCCCATCTTGAAGACCCGTTCCTAGAATTGGCTGAAATTTTAGATTTGGACTAAACTCGTCATTCCGGTCCGATCTGTGTAGGTCGCTAAGCACACAAATGCTCCATTCAAAAGTTGGTTATTTGAATTTTCTCCTTCACATTCATGAAAAATAAAGTTGACAGGCGTGATCAGCGTCAAAAACTACCTTGGGAAACATTTTCACTTAATTTTGGCGTATTCGGGAAAGGAGAAATTCCACAAAAACTGTTTTCGACGTGACGCCATCTGGAGCCAACGGAGGCTCCATATGAAAAATGAGTATGCCCATCGTCATCAGCGCCCTCGAGAACCCCAAAATCCGGAGTATCAGAAAATCGACCTTTTTGAGTTGTGCCAGACCCAGCCGGATCTGCTCGACTCTCTCGCAAACGGCCTCATATTCAAGTGATATGGTAACCAGGATACCATAACCTATCCAGGTTACTGTAAAAATCAAGCAAAGTACCGTAACCTATCGTAGTTACTGTAGTTTGAATGGTTTCAAGCCTACCGTAACCCTCACCGGCGCCGGTTTCTGCTCCCTCTTGGTGGCCTCTTGGGGCTTGGGCTTGGCTGCATCCTTCGGCTTCTGTGGAGACTTCTCAAGGCATTTTCTGTGCGATTAATTTAGGTGACATCTGGGGCGCTCCTGCATTTCACAGGACAAATGAGTGAACAATTAGTAAGTTTCACTAGGTTCCTGAATAAAATACATTTTCATTGGGTTAAAGGGGTATAGGCACGAATATCTGGCTAACTGAGCTCTCGACGTGAGATGATGAATCGTCGTTGTTACCCGATTACACTTTCGAAACTCCCAGACTATCACTTTGAGTTCAAACCGGGATATGATCAATTGGCTGTGTGCCAAATGACCCTGCGGTGCAGGCAACGAGCGAGAGAGCGTGCGAAATGGAGAGAGCGCGCCCAATATACCCTCTGGCTAAGATGACTCTCTCTCGCTTCGTGCCTGTCCCCCTTTAATCCGGGAATGCATGAGTGCCCACAAGTGCCTAATCCGGCCTCTGTTACCTCTCTCATCGGCTTCTTGGGCGACATGGCGATTGCAACAGGCTTCGCAGTGTCCTGCAATGATCATATTTTATGGCGAACGAATAAACAGTTCCGCTTGTTATTATCGATCGATTGCGGCATCTCGGTTCGAAATGCGAAGCGAGCTTGCGGCGACAACACAATAGAGCCACTGAAAACCTTGAGGGCCTCCTTCGATCCCGGACCCGCAGCAGCCGCCTTCGGAGGACTGGGCTGAGGGGAGAGCAGCTGCAATTGGAGAGGGGTTGGAGATCAAAGATCACGCCCAACTCACTTTCCGCTCCATCTTCGCGTCCGGTTCCTCCATCGTCATCTCGCGGGTGGCCTGGAAAGAGTGGGTGAGATCAAAGATCAAAGTCAAAAAATCAACGATCAAAGATCACACGCTCACCTCCCATCCTCCTTCGTCGAGCTGCGTGCGCTCGAGTGGCGGCAGCTGCTTGCTGATCTCGCCGGCCGAGCTGCAGAGATCAAAGATCAGCGGTCAAAGATCAAAGAGCATCGCCGCCTCACCCCGCTGAGCCGCCGGTGCTGTAGCCTGTGCCTCCAGCCGACCCGCCAATCTCCTCGCGGAACTGCAAAAAGGCAAAGATCAGAGATCAAAGTCCAAAGATCAAAGATCACTCACACTCTCCCCTGCATCCGTCTCGTCCACGACGTCCTCGTCGATGGTCTCGCGGCTCCACTGCAGCTTGCGCGTCTTCATCCTGCAAGACGCGCTCAATGCTCGAAATAAGGCCACACCCTAGGCCCCGCCCCTTTCCCTCCGCCGCGTACTTAGCCACTGCCAGCTGCGCGCCGGCGTCGTTCTCGAAGCTCTCGAAGTGCGTCTCCTCGCCGTCCGACGCGGAGGGCACATGCGACCTTGAATGATAGTATTTTAGGCCACGTCCTATTTTAGGCTCTGCACTTTTTAGGCTCCGCCCCCTTTTAGACTCCGCCCACTCACCACTTGGTAGCCTTCTTGCTCCTCTTCGGCTTCTTCACCTTCGTCTTCTTCGGTAGGGGCGTCCTTGTCCCCGGTGTGCATTCGGGCGCAGTCGTGTTGTTGGAGGCTGCAATTCATTAATAAAGGGGCGTGGCCTATGAGAGATCAAAGATCAACCCTCCTCCCCTTACCCGTAGTCGTCGTCGTGGTGCCGTCGCTCGTGGTGGGCGTCACGGATCTGATAATAGGGGGAGATCAGAGATCGAAGATCAGACTGCGGAGAGAACAGAGATCAAAGATCAAAGACCATCAAACCCACTGGGCGACTTGACGCGGCGCGCGGCCCGCGAGCTCGGGCGTTGTCGGCGTCTGCCTGCAGGGATTCGCAGATTATAGATCGAGTGGGCGGAGCCTATTGGGGCGTGGCCTAAGGGGGAGGGGGTGGGGCCTAAGGGGGGTGGCCTATGGCCTAGGAGCGAAACTCACGCGTACAAGTCCTTGAAGCGCTCGTGTCCCGGCCGATTCGACTTCTGCGACTTGGGAACCTTTTCTGCAATGAGCGGGAAAATGGGCGGGGCTTGGATGAAAAAGTAGGCGAAGCTTAAGCGCGAAAAGAAGGAGCTTGTCTCACCTTTCACCATTGCGGCGCGCCGACCAACCCGCCGGTGCGGGCGAAACGAGTAGAAATGAGGGAGGAGAAGGAGAGAGAGGGACGGGAACAAGGGAGGGGATTTGCATTGCGCACGTGACTGTTGTTCAGTGCAGAATGCAGAAGGATATGCAGATATTCGAAAAGATATTCGATACTCTGATTAGAGAGAACATGTCATTCATTACAAGGTTCCTCATTATTGTTGATTCATGCATTGAGTCATTGACGGAGACGGAGATGATAAGCTCTTTTCAGCGAAAACTGAAAATAAATTCGAAATGGAAAACTTACGAGAAAGAAGCATTTTATCATTATCTGATCACTGTTACAAGCAATAAACTGATCAATTAACTGAAGCAATTTGGCTGCTGCTTAGCAGCAATATTATTATTAGTCTTACACATCACAACAACAGCAGAGTAATGAGTCGCCTGAGACGATGCGAAAAGAATAAATATTTACCTGATTGACTGCGGTTAAGAAACAGGGGATGCTGTGTACGAGTTTCTAGACTATCGGTAGATTCAAACATTACATTTGTGCACAACTACAGTTGAAAGTCCTAAAATGAGACAGACAATACAAAATCAATTCGCATTCGCCTCATCCCCGGTGCTCTCCTCTAACAGAGCAGACTAATTCACTACATCTAGGTCATACTATGGGCCTAATTACTCATGAAACCCAAAAAAAGTGTACATTATTGACAAATTAAATGCTAAACTGTCCGTTGGAAGGTCAGTTGGCGTTCACTTCATCCCAAGTGCTCTCCTCCAGCACGCTGACGATATGCGCCCTCGTTTGCATGGGAAAATGATTCGAGGAGTCTGTCGACACCTGCAATTGAGAAATCAGACTTAGAAAGGTGAATGTGACCCCATTACATTGTATAGGGGCTTTTCTTCAATCATCTATCTATACACACGCAGATTCGAAAACGTTTCATACAAATAATTCTTTTAGCAAATGCATACTCACCTCAAACGCAATAACCGCGTTGCGATGTTTGACTGAGAATTTCACCTTTACTCCTGGTTTTCGAAATTCATCGAATCTGCCGTTGCGGACCTCGAACTGGAAATAGGCAGATTTTGAACGCGAAAATGTGTTTCCGAGAGGCGCGCGCCCTCCGCCCCGCTCTCCCTGCTGTCTCTAGCCTGTCGCGACTAGCACGCGCTCTCTCGAGGGTGTACATAGGCGAGAGGCGAGAGACACGCAAAACTGTCTCTCTCCCTCTGCCGTGATAGGATGCTAGGTCTGATCTGTGCAGGCTTGGTCTATATCCAACGGCTAGATCGACCGGTTCATATCTGCGCCTGGCACCGCTTTGCCGGCGCCGGGCTTCAACATATTCCGAACATTTTTCTTTATTTTTCACCCTATTTAGCTTGTTTTTTCACCCGATTTTGCTTGTTTTGAGGTGAAAATAAAGGGAAATGCCGACTCACATCGGGGTTACTGCACGGGCCAACACGACTCCCCCTGTACCAGGTCAGCTCGCAGCCGATCATTCGCATGAAGCTATCAATGGCCTTCCAGCCGAGGTCGAACTCGACCTCGCGGTAGGTCGGGCTGTCCGAGATCGTCTGAAGTAAGGTAAAGTTGCAATTAGAATCAAAACTTTTCGCTTGCTGGGGCGAACTTCGGGTACGTAGTGGTACGTAGTGTAATAAGGCTGAAGCAAAAACGGGAGACAAATCTCGGTTATTAGTATTTTGAGACTTCTGAAGTTCTGACAGAGTAGGTCAGGACGCAAAATGCGAGAATATTTACCAAAAATGCGTGCAGCAATGTGTGCTCATTGACGAGGGCTTCTGCGAGGAGCAACTTCTTGTGACCTGATTCGACCAGGTTGAGGAAGACCTCGTTGGAGGGCGATTCGTCCTGACATTAATTATTATCCATTAAGACCTGGGGAAACAATAACCATCCGGATTCAAATTCATAGCAACTTGATCTGATCGATTCCTGAAATCCTCAGCAGAAATCACTGATCCGGCTCACTTTTCGTGTTTACAGGATCGAGTAAGCACTAGTCAAAACAGTTCTTACTCACCACGAGCACGGGCGCTGCTATTAATCGGACCGGCGGAAGGTACACTAGCTGGGGCAGGAGAGGAGTGCAGACGAGTAGTTCCTCGATTAGGGAAGAGTACTTGTGGATGAGCGAGAGCACGCTGAAAATGTTATCTGGATTGAGGAAATTCGTATTTGAGTCATTGTTATCTGTAGACAGTGCTAGGAAATAAGGCGGTTCCTTGATTTTCTTTAGACCATACTATGAACGCTGCTGAGAGGCTCAACCATATTCAAACCCTCCCAAGAATTCAGACATTGAAGTATTCCCTTTGCATACCTCCGATGAAACCCCTGCTCTGTGACCACAATAACCATTGAGCGGAAGGCGCAGTTGATCAGAAAGTCCTCGACGAAGGAAACGGGGATGGTGTTGAAGTTGACCTGGGATTCTCAGTTTTCAACCCGCCTAAAGGTATGGTGCATCTTACCAGAACGATGTTCGAAAATGATTAATTAAAAATAAGGAATCACTCACACACTTGAGCATGACTCTGTCGACGCGGAAGCTGTTAAAGAGACGCCAGCGAATCGAGGCAATCTCTTCTCTTTTACTGCAATTATTTTGTTAGTTACACGGGTTTATCCCAATTCTTCACGAGAGAAGCCATCCTAGTGTACATCGGAACACTAGGGTGGTTCCCCTCAGGAATCACTATTTAAAGATCCAATGCGCCTGAAACCTATTCTGAACCTATAATTCCTCACCTAGAATGAACATTGACGTAGCGCACTCTCTTCCCGAAGCTGATCGAGAACCGCTTGGGATTCTGAACGATTTTCATTGTTTTTCATCTGGAAGTGTATAAATATGAGATTCACCTTGTGCGCGCAAGTCAACTCGATGTCATCATACACGTAGCAGCTGCTAGGAGCAGGGACCGCCGACGGTTTGTATAGATCCGCAAAATTAAGCGCTGGAAGGTTGCCGTTCAAGAAGTCTTCCATAGATACATCAGGGAATGTCTGGGCGGAAATTTTCGTGGTGGCCCTCTTGAAGTGGTGGTAGCGAGTGAGAGAGATCTTGCGCTCGATCTGTGAATTTTTGATTTATTTAAAAGTACATTCATTATCATTCCATTCTAAGTATTCATTCCAATTCCAAGTATTCTCAGTCCATCTTCAGTTCATGACTTCAATCACTGGCAAAAGTCCAATAATAGATGCCAGTCGCCCCTGTGAGTCATGGCTGAACTCTTGGAGCGCCTCGCGTCCCCGTCTAACGGTTCTCACGGTTACCCCTCACAACGGAACAGTGGGGGAGACGCAGAGGAGTGAATCATTCCCTTCGTCTAACGTTATTGCGCCAAAGAAACTGTCGCCTGACTCTTTTCGAAACCATGAAATGCGATTACCGAACGCTCAAGTTCTCAAGGTAGTGTTGTGGGAGCAAGGTACGAGAAATACTTAACGGATTCTGACTCCTTGAAATGAGATGATTCAGCTCACCTCCCGACACACCAATCTCATGCTCATCCTGTCCTGCAAGGACGTGTGGTAGAGCACCTTGTCGAGGAGTTCTACGGGCAGGGTGTCCAGGGACATCTGAGAAGGAACTTTCTATTTCGCAGAGGAATACAAAATGATGGAATTATATATATATTTATATAATATATATTATATATAATATATTAATGCAAAAAATATGTATCCAAAACGAATGGGAAATGAGAAAGCGAAACAAGAGTATGGAATGTAAGAAGGCTGCAGAGCAACGAAATAGGACGGTGCACTAAAAAACAAACTGCAGACCTCTTCCTCATCTCCCTCCCTCCACTCTATCCATCCGTCCATGCGCTCTCTCAAGTCGCCGGCTCTCTATCTAGTTAGAAAAGCGAGAGAACACGCGAAAAGAGGATAGCAGAGGAACACATAAAATGGACTATATGTCTCTGACACAGCTCGGTTGTGAGGGGAAACGGGCAGAAATGAAGTCGAGAAGGTAAGATGGGCTCAGTGAAGCAAATTATAGGTTTGGATGGGCCAGGCAAATAGGAAAGTTATAATTTCGAAACGTATACATTTAGAGGAGGAGAGGGGACAATGCTTTGAAAGTGGAAAGAAACATGGATTAGAGAATCAGTAGTTTCAAGTCACAGGAGTGTAAAGGTCAAAGAATCATTGATGGAGCGAGGGGGAGAGAGAAAGGGAGAGAGAGGGGGGAGGCTAAATCAGCAAGTGGTCAGTGTTTACACTGAACGAGGAAGAGACTGAGGGCAAAGTTTCTGACTTTTGGCTCGAATTGTGTTTTTGCCACTTTGACGGTCGGGTTGCAGGAAAGCTAAGCTCGGAGCAAGCCTGGATGGTACAGGAAAACTGCTAATCTTGGGAGGCAATTGAACGTGAAAGGAAATGACCAGAGAAGAGGGAGAGTGAAAAAGAAGAGGAAGTAAAAAAATGGAAAAAAGAAGGAAGGAAAAAACAGCTTAAATGAGGAGAATTTCCGTTCTAAACACAGGAACATTAAGTGGGACACAGAAACAGGTGTAACGATTAATGCTACGCCATTACTAACTTAAAAAGAATAACATTATCGGTTAAAAAGAAAATCAATATGAAGGAGATGTGTTTCGTAAATGCTGACAGACGCAACTATCTGACCCGCCGATAAAACCGCGCCCC
>LS589398.1:0-48922 GCA_900490775.1 Pristionchus maxplancki
TATCCCTATCTATCCCATCCTTTTGTTTCCCACTCACAGTGAGACGTCGTACTGACGAGGTCCACTCACTGTGAGGCGGGTCGGGTGTATACGACCTACGGACCGAAACACCCGTCCGCATATCTAGGAAGTCTTTTTCTTTCACATACTTATGCGCTTATTAATTTATTCCCATCTCCGAGTCCTCAACTTTAATTTGTGCTTTTGACGTAGTTGGTTCTGTCAGGAATCAATCCCTGCCTCCGTGAAAATACCGAATGTTTACTAGTTGTCGACATATGGATTTACGTATATTCATTCCTCGCACTTTCTCACCCATCAGTTGAACTAGAGAGCGTGTGAGTTGAAGAGACTGCAGGCTGTATCTCGAGCTGTTTTTCCTCGTCGGCACTGGTGTTGATCCGCTTATCAAGCGTCTCATTGCTATAAATTCGCTATTGCCCAACAGGAATAACCGCTTTTTCTCATTCTATATTTTGTTACCTTTAGAGAGATGCTGTCAGCCCGTATCTGCCTCCTTCTCTTCGTAACCGCCTTCGTTGCCGCGGAAATCGATGAGAAGGTAACTTTGGATATTAGAATGACAAATTAAATGGAAGTCATGGAAAAACTAAATGATTACAGGCCCATGAGATGGGCTGCGCCCCGCCATCGACGAGCATTTCCAATGTGGACGGTTTGTGATTTTTCTCGCAGAAATTGGAATGGCAAGAAATGACTCTCTTCATTCTGCACGCTCTCTCGCCTCTCTGGCCGGTGAGAGAGTACGCGAAATGAAGAGACGGTTTCTTGCGAAGCCATAGCTAGTTTTGATACCCCATCTTCAGTACCCCTGGGTCCAACTGTCGGCCTCAAGCCGGGAGCCGCAATTCCTGAGAATCACGCTGACCGTAAGTCCGAAATGATTTAGGAGTTCTGGAATGATTCTTCTAGTGATACTGATCTAGTAGTGTCCTCTCGCGAGCCCAGTCTTTAAGTCGGGATGTACCTTTAAACTTTTACCCTCAACATCAATATCTACAGAGGGACCGAATCCTTGCGCCACCCCGGTTGATCAACTTCCTTGAAGAGTATTCAATGAAGAAGCCGAATTCTCACGATAAAAGAACTTTCCGCAATAATATCGTGAAGTAACGGAGAGTGATAAACACGATCTTGCCATCTAGACTATAATTGCAAAGTGTTTATCGAGCTGTTCAATATTAATGGATAATGGTTGAGACTCTTGTTGCAGCGGAACTATTATCAAGCGTCGACTTCGTTGTACCGAATGTGCCGAAACCGGTCGGTGCAGCCACGCACAACATCGTGAATCGATGTCCAGAATCGGTCGGCACGGTCACCCAATCATCTTCATTCTGCAACTATGAAATTATATTCGGTAAAAAAATTGTGCTCACCGGTCTGGAATTCACGTTCAGCTTTGTGTTAACACAGTCGAAATTGAAATCGACAGTGTTTCTTCGACTGTAGGTCACCGCCGATCCGTCAATCCACTCCAGACGACGAGTGGTGTCGTTGCAGACGACATCTGAAATCATTTACTAAATCTAAAGAAATGTGATAATCGTCATACCCAACACCAGCCAGACATTTCCACGTCCTGCGATTTGAGGGAACGAGTTGGTTATCCGCTTGAAGGACTCGTTATCCTATAATCAGTTTCTGATGGAGTCTAATAAAAATTTACGAACCTGGTCATTATTGATTATTGGGAATGTAGCATTCTCGGACATGCACTCATTACGCGCTTTCGGAAATTCGTCTTGAAGATAGAATGACTGCTCGAAAGCGATCGCCCGAATGCATCTGAAATTGCATTAATTGCTCAATATAAAGTGCAGAAGTGCCCAATTTGTTCAAAAATACTATCACCTGCCCTCCAATAGCCGATACGTTGAGGGGCACGACAGCCCTGCAATTGAACCATCGATTTACACTTTCATTGTCAGTCCCAATTTCCAGAGTATGGCGATGTCTCACCCAATGGAGTTGTCGTAGGCGTCGTGGGTTCCTCAGTAGTGGTGGGTGTAGTAGTGGATGTCGTTGGTTCTTCGGTAGAAGTAGTGGTGGGTATGGTAATATTAGGAACGGTAATAGTAGGAACGGTAGTAGTGGGTGTGGTAGTGGGTACCGTAGTAGTGGGTGTGGTAGTGGGTACGGTAGTAGTAGGAACGGTAGTAGTAGGAACGGTAGTAGTAGGAACGGTAGTAGTGGGTGTGGTAGTGGGTACCGTAGTAGTGGGTGTGGTAGTGGGTACCGTAGTAGTGGATGTGGTAGTGGGTACGGTAGTAGTAGGAACGGTAGTAGTAGGAACGGTAGTAGTAGGAACGGTAGTAGTGGGTGTGGTAGTGGGCACCGTAGTAGTGGATGTGGTAGTGGGTAGGGTAGTAGTGGGCGTGGTAGTGGGTACGATAGTAATGGGTGTAGTAATGGGTGTAATTGTGGTAGTTGTGGGTGTAGTAATGATAGATTTGGGCATGGTAGTGGGTCCAGCGGTGCCGGTTCCAGTAGTGGTCGCGGTTCCGGCGGTAGTTGAACTCGTCGTGGTAGGAGGCACGTCCGTCGGGGGAGCCGTGGTACTCGCAGTAGAGGGTGAATTGGCAGTAGCCTCTGAATCCTCGGAATCCTTGTTGACGGTCATCGTCGGCGTGGTTGCGGCATCAGGGGCCGCCGTGGTAGTCGGCGTGGTAGTCTTGGTGCCACCCTGAGTTCCATCAACTCCGCCAGAGCCCTGGTTGGGTCCCTTGGGGTTGTTGCCACTGCCACCGACCACGCTGTTCCACTGAGTGAATCCATTCGGGCAGGATCCGCCGGCCTCCGACTTGCGGAAGACCACTGAGCCGGTCGGGTTGCTGATTCCGAGCCCGAGATTAGAACAGGCCGTGGCGTCTGAAGATACGGAGAATCCGATACAGGAGGGGTCCTGGGAAGGATAAAGTTTGATAATGGATCAAAACCAAGATTAATTTTTTGAATGTTACCTTCTCACAGCTTATCGAGCACTGCATGAGGTCAACGCCGAGAGAAGCAAGAGGAATTCCAGACGTGTCGTTTCGGACGTACGTCTGGAAATAATCTCTATTTTTGGGCGTAAAAGGCGTAAATGTAGCAGAAAGAAGAGTAAGAAGAGAAGGAGGAAGAGGATGAACAAGATGAATGAAGAAGTAGAAGAAGACGAAGTCTTACCTGGCCCCACACCACGCTCACGTAGTAGGTCAGCATGATGAGAAGGCGCATTATCGATTGGACTATCCTTCTTGGGAGAAAGAAAGGAGGAAGAATGGGGTCGGAGGGTGGATTCTCCGGGGGGGATGGGATCCGTAGCCTGGATACGCGAGACATCTCGATGGATACGAAGAAGTGATGGATGGATGATGGATAAGATGGAGAAGTGGACGATTCGATGATTGTCTTTTTGGTTCGCCCACAAATAGATGCGGAAGCAATGAATGCAGACTCTTTTTTTCTTTCTTACATCTTTTCGGAGGAGAACCTTGAAGAGAAGGGACAAAATGTTTCAAATTTCGTGCACGATTAGCCCATGCTCGTTAATGCATAATCTTCAACGTTTCATCTAATCCGTCTCATCATATGACACTTAGGCTGTTGCATATTTCTGAAATTTCCTCGAAAAGTGACTGATAGCCACGAACTATTCATTCCGACTATTTGCAAAGTGTTTATCGAGTAGAACAAATAATGGTTGAATATGGATGAGTCGTTTTTCTCAGCAAAAGTATCATTACGCCTCGACTTCGTTGTAGCGAATCTGACAATGAATAATTTAGGGACAAATGCAAAAAATTCAAGGCGTTTTGCTCACTCTAAATCCTCTTCCGTCACCGCTTCCATTCGGCTTCCAGTTCACTCTCAGAACGTTGGATTTCGTCGTGGTGAACTTTGTCGTGATGAGGATCGTTCCAGTAAGACTAAAGCATTATTGCTTCAAACAGAAAAGTTGAAAATCTAACTTTGCAATCGGATGCGGTCCCGAAGACCCTTCGAGAATCTCCAGAAAGTCCTTGTTCTCGTCGGCGATGAGTGTTAGGATCTGATTCCAACATCTCTTCTGAAAGATTCCTAGGTTTACCTCCAGTTCAACCAGCTTTGTCGGTGCCACGAACAACATGTATTCACAAAGGATATCGGGGCTGGGGAAACCAGGGGGGAAGAACTGCAACGATAAATCTCAAATCAGAGAAGCTGAACGTGAAATCTCACATCCTCGCCTGCTTTGGGCGCCTCGAGCGGGCAAGTCTTGGGGATGGTGGAGAAGTCTGTAAATGAGCTAGATATTAGACCTCGAAATATGAGTCGCCGTCTCATCATTTCGCACACTCCCTCGCCCGGTCAATTGACGAGAGAGTGCGGAGAATGAAGAGACGGTGACTCGTATTTCGAGCTCTACTAGATATTAGGCAGAAGTCACTACATACTGGCAGTGAGTTTGAGCGTGTTAGACGCTTTGTCAGCTCCATGTGGCTGGAAGTTACGGACGATGAAGGTCTTAGCTCGTCGACAGATGAACGGCTGCTCGTTCTCATCGCAATTCTCATTCACCCACAGTGCATTTGTATTCTCGGTCAGCATAGAGGAGCACTCGCCCGCGCCCGGGATGGGGAAAGCTGAACGATGACGTCTTCTCTTGATTATGACGACTAGAGCTCAAAATACGAGTCACCGTCTCTCTATTCTCCACACACTCTCGTAAGTTGACAGGGCGAGAAAGTATGTGAAATGAAGAGACGGCGACTCGTATTTAGAGCTCTAATGAAGAAGAAATTGGAATTCTAACGGAACAGGAAGAGATACAGGTCATGAAGTTATGATAAATTCTTCCATCGAGCGGAATTTCTCCGTCAACCCACGACCAGTTGCTAGTGTCGTTCGACGATTGGTGCGCGCCTGAATGGGTTTTTTTTTATTTCGAAATGTTTCGAAACAGCTTACCAATGTGCATGCCATCGAGCATGTTGTTACTGATGGCCGTGCGCCAGAAGTATTTGTTTTCCTAAATTTTTCTATTATTTATTCCTCACAGCCTGTCAGAGTGGATGAGAGACGGCGGACGACGATTTTCGCTCTCTCTCTAATCCTTCTCCCTCATTTTTCATCCCCTCCCTCCTCTCGATCGGTCTGGCACAAAATGCACAATCGAAAGTGAAATTCGTGTCAGAAACAATGATTTTTGAATATGAGTCGTTTGAAACTTTTGAAACAAATTCGTATCCGAAACTCACTTCACTTTTAATTTTTTTCAAATTCAGTCTATGGCACTTTTCCACCCTTCAAATTGAAGGAAACTCCATCACCATTATTATTTTCTGACTCCTGGCGGAATTTCCCAGCGATTGATGGGTGCCGATTTTTGATATTTTTTCAATTTAAAAAGAAAATTGAGAATATATTCAAACATATTTTTGTTTTTTGGTAGTTTTCCAAACCGTATTCAAAAATTCGAAATTTTATCAAAAATCGGCCCCCATAAATCGCTGGGTAAACCGGCCAGGAGTCAGAAAATAATAATGGTGATGGGGTTTCCTTGAACTTGTAGGGTGGAAAAGTGCCCTAGACTGAGCTTGAAAAATACTAAAAATTCAATAAATTGGTTTGACGAGTTTCCTAGCCATTCCAATTTCTCAAAAACAACATGGATAGTTGCTGGCACATCCATGAACGGATCCGCTAACTCTGATCTGCATATTTATTGTGTATCTTGAAGTTATGGCATGATTTTTGTGCCATATTTCCGAATTTCCCTCTCACTTTTCGCCGCTCCATTCCCAATCGAGCGACGCAGAATGACCCGGCGCATTAGAATACGTACGCCGCGATGAACAAAGGAATTCGTCCACTCTGACAGGCTGTGTTCCTGCGCATTGTAGAGTAATGAGTAGCCATTAGAGTGTCGAAATCAGCTATTTTCCAGCTAATGACTAGCTGGTTCAATTCTTAAACAGCTAGTCATTTAAGAAACGATTTCCTCTCTCACTCATTTTGACTTCGCAGCTAGTCGCTAAGCGGTCCGACTAGCTGAATTGCCAAGAATGAGTGGGAATTGGGGGTGATCATTCATTTGAAACACAATTGAATTTACCCATTTTCACTGAGATTTACCCATTTTCACTGAGCCCGCTCGCGAGGAGTGAGAAGAGTGAAAATGAGTCAGCTATTCGTCAAATAAACAGCTAGTCATTTACGAATCATTCCAGCTAGTCGATTAGCATTTCACTGATTCTAAATGACTAGCTGGTTAGAAATGAAGTGACTAGCACAGCGTGTCAGAGGGGTTAGATAATTCAATTATCGCGGCCCAGGTGAATGCGTGTGACTTTTTCTCTCTCCCTCTCATTCTCGCCCCTCTCGAGTGAAATGCGCGGTCGGGAGGGGGGGAATGTGTGGGAGAATAGAGTGAAAAGTGAAATTATCCATATTTGTTCTGTGAAACACAACCGAAACATAGAAACCAGAGAACCGAGAAATCGTGAAATCTTGAAAATTTCAATTTTCAAAATTTAATAACTTATAAAGGGAGGGCTAAATGTAAAATCTGTCTTGATACGTTAGTAGACTTGGATCTGTACCAGCATCTCTCCAGAGGGTTTTGAATTTTAGGATTTACTTAACTAGTTATTTCACCGCAAAGTAAGCTGAATTCTCCTAATTTCCCCCAATTGGAGCGTACTTTTCGGCGAAATAACTAGTTAAGTAAATCCTAAAACTCAAAACCCTCTGGAGAGATGCTAGTTCAGTTCCAAGTCTACTAACGTATCAAGACAGATTTTTCATTTAGCCCTCGCTTTGTAAGTTATTAAATTTAAAAAATTGAAATTTTGAAGATTTCACGATTTGTCGCTTCTCTGGTTTCTATGTTTCGGTTGTGTTTCACTGAACAAATATGGATAATTTCACTTTTCACTCTGTTCTCCCACACACTCCCACACTCCCGACCGCGCATTTCACTCGAGATGGGCGAGAATGAGAGGGAGAGAGAAAAAGTCGCACGCATTCACGTGGGCCGCGATAATTGGATTATCTAAACCCTCTGACACGCTGTGACTAGCTGTCTATTTTCGACACTCTAGTAGCCATGCACCTCTGCACTGTTGATGGTGATGAGCGATCCAAATTCCGCAGCGCATTTCTCTTGAGCCTTGTTCCATGACATGACGTCAGTGAAGGCCTGCAAATATTGACAGTTGTATTTTTCAGTTGTGGTGTTGAAATTCGGGACCTTGAAGCAGGGCTTCTGCTCATCCGTTGATGTATCCATCACTGAATATTGCCCACACTTATCCTCAGTCGGATCAGCCACGCACAGGAGCGTGAATCCATGACTGGAGTCGATTGGCACCGTCACCCAATCATCGTAATTCTGAAAAAAATAATAGAAAGGGGGAAGAAAGGAGAAGGTTGAGAACGGATAAAGTTACAAAAGACAAAGTGGAATGATTAAATGTGAAATAAATTTACCGGTCTGGCGTTCACATTTCTCTTCGTGCTGACGCAGTCAAAGTTGAAGTCAACCGTGTTCCGTCTACTGTAGGTCACCGCCGACCCGTCAATCCACTCCAGACGACGAGTGGTGTCGTTGCAGACGAGATCTGAAAGCCTTTGTATTATCTTGACACGATCATCGAAAAGTAGAATCATACCCAACACCAGCCAGACATTGCTTAATCCTGCGATCTCAGTAAACGAGTCAGTTATGCGAGTGAATGCGTCGTTTTCCTTCAATCACTCATGATGGAATCAAAAAGTATGAGTTTACGAACATCATCATTTCTGATAATCGGCAATTGAGCGTTCTCGGCCTTGCATTCAGCACGAGCTATCAGACAACCACTAGAAGGAATAATTGATGACCGGACGTGAGATGCAGTTTCAAAAGGTTATAAAAAATACATTTCTGCTCGCTGGCATTTGGTAACTATTCAGAAACACAATTTCGAACGAGAACGACGATGAATGGCGAGCACAGCTCACAGTAGTGAAGCAGG
Source organism: Pristionchus maxplancki (assembly GCA_900490775.1). NCBI lineage: Eukaryota > Metazoa > Nematoda > Chromadorea > Rhabditida > Neodiplogasteridae > Pristionchus > Pristionchus maxplancki. The sequence goes on from LS589398.1 coordinate 8,004, forward strand.
AAGTGAAGACGTTATTGTGAAATCGTCTGTATAATCTCCGACGTTTCCTCTAATCCGTCTCATTTTGTGACTCTTTGACACATCGCTGTAGCTCCATACATCAGACTTCATCTTATTGTGCTGGTCTACGATGATTTTAATTTAATCCTACGATGATTTTATTTTAAAAAAGGCGCGCAACTTTTGAAAACGTCACCACTACAACACAGACGCCAATAATAAATAACAAATATTTTTTTAATTTAAATTTTATTTTTAGTGTGTGTGTGTGATGTTATCCCTTCCAATCCATTGCTCAAGGAAGATGACGACTATTTTCAGTTCTTACCTACTTGAAGACGACTTTCGTTTCAGAGATCTGAGCTGATTTGAGGTCTTTTTCAGCAGAAAGGGAATGAATCATGCATGCACATTGAATCGAATGATATCAAAGGAAAAAAATCTATTTTAAACGCAATGTCATCGCAATGTCAAAAGCCACGTTATCGCCAGTAGTCCTTCCGTTTCCAGTTTCACTTTCATAACGTTGGATTCAGACGGCGTAGGCTGAAGTGAGAATTGTGCTAGCAGTCATTTTTCGACAATAACATGATTTGCGAAATAAAATGACGCAAGTATGCACTCAACTGGGACCCAACTGGGTTATTCCTGAATCTGTTTCGTTCCTCTTCTCTGTCTCCCTTTCAATGAAGGGTTGGCTGATTTTGACGAGCTGTCATCGTATCGCTATAGCAATAAGTCGTCTGGGAAAGGGGGAGGAAGGGCTCCTATTCCCGTCCAGATAGTTCGCATGAACCGGATGATATTCCTGCTTCTCTTGGCTGTTAGTGTTGGCGGTACGGTAGTGTACGTGCGACAGGACTCGACCGGCCTGGCCCTCGCCTCGCTCCCGGACAACCTCATCGATCAGTGCGCCAGGGATTGTGAACAGGTATGACTCTCTTCATTCTGCACGCTCTCTCGCCTCTCTGACCGCATCGATCTCTAATTAACCGTTCTTTCCAGACACCCAACTGTGAAGGGTTCTTGGTCTCATCCACAGGATGTGAGAGCTTCTCATCCCCGCCTCTCTCTTCTTCCGTCATCTCATTCGCTCGAACGACTCCTTCATCGGCAACTTGCCCAGCTGGGCTGAAGACGTTCATGGAGTTGGTGGTGAAACCAACCGCCGGTTCCCCATCGAACCCAAGCCAGACTTCTTCAACTATCACTGAGGCAGCGAGGAACCAGCCAACAACCGGAAACAGCCCGAGTGGCTCATCGACGGGCGAGACATCGGGCGCGAGCAGCGGATCGACAACGACGGCGTCTGCCACGACTACGACGGGCACCAGGAACCAGCCTTCCGGCACCGACGAACCAGTGGAGCCCGGAACCACGTCGTCTTCGCCGGACCCATGGAGTACCTCAACCGTGGCTCCTGGCACGTCTCAGCACTCGACCACAGCCGCGTCTGAGTCGTCGACTAGCTCAACGATGACGTCGACCTCTGATTCCACTCCATCGTCGACGACGACCGCGCTCGGTAGTTCGGGCACTCCAAGCTCGTCGTCAACGACGTCGACGGTTTCAGAAGCAGACACGACAACGACAAGTACGGCAGTGACCTCCACTATACCCACGTCCACCTCGACAAGTACCACGAACACAGCCGAGTCAACGTCGACTTCAACGAGTACGTCGACATCGACCGCTTCGTCAACGCCCACATCAACATCCACGTCGACGATGGCAAGTTCAACGAGCACATCAACTGCCACCACAACAGCGCCAACGACTACGTTGACCACAACAGCTCCGAGATCGGCGAGTACGTCTACAGTGACCACCACGACGGTGCCAACGACGACAACATCAACGAGCACGTCGAGTGCTACGACGCCAACGACCTCTGATACGACGACATCCATGGTGACGTCGACTTCAACATCTACTTCCACGACGGTGCCCTCATCGACGACGTCTACGTCTACTTCAACATCCACGACGTCACCAACAACGGCAACACCAAGCTCGTCGACGTCGACTTCAACAGTGACTGCAACATCGACAACCACAACAACGACGACGTCGCCAACAACAGCGACGGTCAATGCACTGGACAATTGTGAGTTTGTGAGCTCAAAAGCTAAAAGTCAAGCCCCTTCTCTTCATTTCGCACTGTCTCTCGCCCGGTCAGAACGGCAAGAGAGTGTGGAGAATGAAGAGACGGTGACCCTTATTTCGAGCTCTACTTTTCAGTCACTCTTGTCGACATTCCGGGCTCGAACGTGAGCTGCCACTCCGAGCCGCGATCGAAGGGACGCTTCTCGACGAATGGACTGTGCGCGAGGGAGGGTAAGATATCGTCTCTCCATTCCGCGCGCTCTCTCATCGGTCGGAGAGGCGAGGGAGCGGGCGTAATCAGGAGATGGTGACTCGTATTTCGAACTCTAGTATGTATCTGAAATATCAGTTGTCTCCCACCTACTTCTGGTTCTCATCCGACATAGCGCCTAAATCGGAATTCCCTGCGCAATTACCACTATTTGAGGTTCCGATCCGTGCAAGGCCGATGGATTGGTGTCGGTGTTCGGCAATTGCGCGGGACTGAGCGCGCTGAAGGTTCGATTAGGCATAGGGATGGCTTCGCGAGATATGGTCTCTTCATATTCCATACTCTCTCACCGGTCAGAGACGCGAAAGAGCATGCAGAATGAAGAAACTCATTTCTTGCCAAGTTGTCTCTAATAATATGAGATTGTATTCTTAAAATCTCCAGGTAGTGCCAGAAACGCAGTGCGTGTCTACCCTCAGCTACACGAACACGCTGTGCGTACCATGGGTGAGCACCAATTGTTGGCACTTCTTCGGCTTTTAGGCGACAAACCGAAGAAGTTCCCAATTGAAGAACATGATCTGCAGAATAATTTTTTCAGGAAGCCATGTTCGTCGACAAAGAGAATCCAACGGCGAATGGCGTGCTGTCGAACGGGTATCAGTCTGATAATTAATCTTTCAATTGATGAGGAGAAATGAAGAGTTTATTTCCCCTCACAAAGGCGCTCGACTCGGCCGAATTCTCTTACAAGAACGAGCGAGACCACGTTGCATAAGATTTAGGAGAGAGGGGGGAGACATATCGCCTTTTCGTTTTGCTGTTAATTCTTCACTTGCCAGCCATACTTATAATCATGGAAATATCAATTGCAGACCGGGATGCCCCACGGGTCTCGCCAGCGGCTCTGCTTGTGCTGCGAACCCGCTCGGCGTATCGATGCTGACAGGACGATTCACGGATAATGTGAGCAGTAATATTCCCTCTTTCCATGATCTAAGAACAGTCAGAAAAGCGAAAATCGGCTCAATCGGAGAGAAAAAGATTAAATTTCTTACAGTTTCTCACTTTCCGCAATGATACTGCCGAGTCGGGCATGATGATCTCAGCGTGCTGGTCCTGGGACCCAGTAGTTCGTCTGATCGGACTCTCTCACTTTCCTGTGCCCTCTCGCTTCTCTAACCGACGAGAGAGCAGCGCGAAATGAGAGAGTTTCCTCGTCTGATCTTGTTTTCTACAATATATATATTTCGCTGCAGCAAGCGTCGTTCTGCCCCTCGGCCGCTTCCTACGGCCCTGCTTACTGTGTCTATGAGGTGCTTCTTTTACGCTTTTTGTTCTTTCTAATCACAGTGATACGGGTCTAGCAGTTTCCCGAGCCCAGTCTTGAAGTCGGGATGTATTTTTTACCTTTTCCTTAACCTAACCATGCACTACGCAGCCCGACAGCAGCGAGGGCAACATCGGATGGATACAGACAGGCGGGAGCCAATGCAGTCAGAAGGGGCTGTACCTGGAGTAAGCCCTAACACTATAAATAGGGGCCACACAGCCACTTTGTGTGGGCCTTTTTTGTGGCCCCTAACCATAGCGACGCTGCTAAAGCGCTTTCTCATTTCGTAAAGCTCACTCTTCGGTCAGAGAGATGCGAGAGACATCCTTTCAGCATGAACACGGGCGGCTGCGGGTACCACTCAATCAGGGTGTGGGGCAGCGGCGGCGAGCGGTGCATCGGATGGGACGTCAATTCGACGACGACGCCTTTCAGCACGCTGCTTACTACAGGGTGAGGAATCGTCTCTTCATTTCGCGCGCTCTCTCACCTCTCTGACTGGTGAGAGAGCGCTACGAAATGAGAGAGTCAGACCATTCCTCTTTCCTTGTCCCCCTTTGCAAGAAATGTATCTCTTCATTTCGCGTGCTCTATCATGGGCCAGCGAGGCGAGAGAGTGTGCAGAATGAAGAGAGTCGTTTATTGTCATCCCTATTCCAGATCGGACTGGTTCGTCTGGAACGGCACCAGGACTGCCGGATATGACGCGGTGCTGGGGCAGTTACTGACCTATGAGGACTACATGACCCTGCCGCGAGTGCTCGTCACTCCGGTTTAGTTTGTTCATAATTCTCACCGATTGTTCCCGTATAAATCGATTTGAATATTGTCAATAAAATGGTAGTACCTTCATTGTTTCATTTGCTGAAAAGGAATAAACCAGTGATCGCATCCTGATCCTGATGTTATCCCCTTCCTTTCCACTGATTGTTCAGCTTTTCAATGCTGTGATGCGATGCAAGGAAAGCGAACGCTGTGAGCCTGACACTGACCTCAAAACACACAGCTATCGTATACTGAATATTAGTATTTTTTAGAATTCTTTGTAGTTAAAGAAGGACTAAACCCAATATTTTCGACCAGAAAGTGATGATGTAGTTCGATTGGATGCTAAAAGAAAATAAGAATCCCAAAATTTGAAAGTTCTAGCTTAATTTTAAAGCGAGCTATAAGCAATCAAAGCTTTGCTTACTTACAGTAAACCGACGTTTGCGCACAGGGCAGTCGTGGTGGGACCCAATGAAAATGCCGTTTTTTGAGGAAAGGAAGAGAGTGAGAGCATGCTGAGGTTAAAGACTCTTATTTACAGAAAGAGGAACGTTGTATGTGCGCTGACCCTCTTCCTTTCCTCAAAAAACGACAATTTTATTGGGTCCCACCACGACTGCCCTGTGCGCAAACGTCGGGTTACTGTAAGTAAGCAATTCTTTGGTTGCTTATAACTCGCTTTAAAATAAAGCTAGAACTTTCAAATTTTGGGATTCTTATTTTCTTTTAGCATCCAATCGAACTACATCATCACTTTCTGGTCGAAAATATTGGGTTTAGTCCTTCTTTAAACGAATTCACTATTATCAACTAAGCATTCCTGTCGAAATGTGTATACTACTCATGTCAAAAGCCCGTTGTTGACGTTGAAGTATAATTAAGAAATCAACAACGACGTAGATACAATGTAAATGTGACTCCTAGTTCGTATAAAAGCGCCAGTAATAATTCGAGAACTTCGCATGAATTCACGTTTGTTCGTGATGTCGCCATGCTGATGATTGGTCGGTTAGTCGACGCAAGCTGATGAGGATCTTCAATGCTAACCATTTGCAATAGCTAGATGACGCAGATGACAAACGAACGTCACTCGGAGAGTTCAGTTTTTTTGCCTCCCTGCTTCGTTTTGGCTCGTCTTCACTCGGCTCTCAGAAGAATACGCTCAAGTTCGATCTAGACTATCTTTTAACTGTCTGGCAAGTTCTTCCTATCCATTTGCAGTGTATGGAAAAAAAGACGAAAAAACACCTGGCGAAAACAACGAAAGGTGCGGCGAGCTGTTTTTCCTTCGCCCACCATTGCGAACTTCGTTTGCTCAGTGGGTGAATGCACTGCAAGAGGAAAAATGAACTGTCTGAGCCTGGAGTTGGGCACGCGAAAAACAGAGATCTTGTGAGGCTTGCCTAAACGATAATTTATGCTGCATCAATTAGGCGCTAACTCAAATTTATTCGCTCAATTCGCTTATAAGCAAATGTAGTTCATGTGCACACATTATTTGATTGTGAAGTAAAAGAGCGACACCAATGAAATACTCACGTAGGAATTTGGAATCGACAGATTTTGAGTAAATTGTAATGTTTTATGCAGAAATAAAAAAAAGCTTTTTTTTCTTTCTAACCGATCGGTTGAAGAGATCGCCACGTTCCACACGTTTTTGTGCACTATTCTTGCGATAAACACAGTGAACAGAGCATTTAGGAAAACAATTTAGGGAAATAACATTCAACCACCGTAATCGGGAACTGATCAATTAGTTCCTCTCACCAAACCGTTTCCCTCATTGATATCCCAGCTGCCGTATGCACTGTAGAAGGGAAAATTGAACTGTGCGAACCTGATCAGTTTGGTGCGACAATTGAGTGGGCACGAAATGCCACGATCAATAACACATCTATCTCACCGCATTCTCGTATCCCGCGTGTACGCATTGAACATTGCCAATTCGTCTCAAGTAATATCCTACAAAGCATATTTCGTTGTGAGGTTGCTAAATAAGAAACCTATCTGAACCTGAGGTTGAGTGGGCACAAAACGTCGCGGAGTCAACAATAAACAGCAAATTATTCAACCTCCCATGTTAAATGTTATCCAATTCATCTCTGGTGAACTATCTCGCTTCTAAATTTTCATTATGTGGTTACTCAAAACTAATGTCAGAACGTGAACCTGAGTGGGCTCAAAATGTCATTATCGATTGATGATAAGCAGCCAGTTTTTTGAAAACCCCGAAAACCCGAAACGGCAATGAAACGCTATCCAAATTTTGATGATTCCACCAATTCGCACATCCAGATTCTCTTCTCCCGTCTCCCCAAGTGTCATGGAGATTTAGAACGTGAATAGAAGGAGGGAGCGTTTCTCTCTTTCCTTTCCATCCCTTTATCGAATGCTGAGAATGACCTACCTTGTTCCAGAGTATCGGCTTATTTTTGTCGCGAAACAACACTTCTCGGTTAACCATGAGAAGTATGCTTCTCGTTGTAATTCATTGCACGTGCAAACCTGAATTTGATGTCACGGACAATCAATTTTATGTGTGATCGTTCCCCGACCCACCATGGCGATCATGAAACCACCATGGAATCCGTATGCTCGCAGAAAAAAATGTTCGAGATGTTTTCCCTCACAACGTTCAAAGATGAAAAGGCGCTGCGCGATCTCTCTCATTTCACAATGCTCTCTCGTCGGTCAGAGAAGCGAGAGAGCGGTGTGAAAGTGAGCAAGTCAGAGCATTTCTGCGCCATTCCTGTGCGTCTGTTTTGCACCACACGTGCTAACAATCTCGGGAGAACGCAAATAAGGTGTCTGCATAGGCTAATAAAGGGTGGATCAACCCCGCCTCTTCATTGCATTCGCTATGCGAGGAGGACTCATCGTCTCCTTTGCGCTATGCGTTGCCATTATTTCACTGCAAGCAGAAGCTGCATCTACTACAGGTAAGTAACGACAAATTCTTCAGAAAACTCATCCAATTTGTTTCAGAAATGAGCAATCGTATTTTGGATGACACTGTATCTACAGTTCCAGTTGATTCTACGACAGATCGACCAGATTATATTATGCCAAAGCCACAACAACTGCTGCAGCTGCTAATTAAAAAGTGGAGTACAATCATGAAGGTACCAACGTCAATAATACAACCCATAGTCTTCAATGAACCAAAAAAAATTTCAGAAATTCAACAGCGTCTCTCAAGTTGAGGGGCTCAGCGACATAGAAATAATCCGCCGTCGAGAACTCGGAATTCTCGCATAACGTACAGTTATTGTACTATTTTTCGATCATTCTGGAAAAGAATAGTGGCATCCAATATAGCATCCAATATAGCATCCACGACTATTTATGTTGCAACTATTCAAAATCATTTCTTTTATTTTCCTGCTATATTATTCCCTCCCGTCTTTCTCACTCCAACCCTGCATTGTATGTTTAGTTATGGGTTTGCTGACGATTCTCCCATTCATTTCCACCCGTTATCAAGAAAAGTCAGTAATACAGTCAGTATATTTCAAGGGAGTGAGGCAACTACAAAAGGGGAAATGAACAAGTTGTGATTGTCGACTTCATTATTATTAGACACTGCAATTTTGTCACTGCATCAACATGAATCTTGATGTTATGCTGCTTCCACGTTGTGAGATATGAAAATGGAATCGATCGACAGTTTTGTCTTTATTCGGAAATCTAACTTGTAATACTAACAAATTGGCTTCTGTACACTGAGAGAAATGTTTGTAGTATTTAACATACAAGCGTATGTACTGGTGGGCTCATGAAACACCCTGTATGCTATGAGATTACAAGCGTCGATGTATGTAGAATTTAACAAACATGTTTGTAGTTTTGCATAGCGTGCAAAAAAGTGGTAAAGAGGAGTTGAGATCGATACCACGGCATTGTGTTACCAACCAAGCGCACTAACCATTAGGCTACCATTGCTTATGGCTTCGGAGAGAAAAGAATCGGTAATAACTCTGATAGATCGGTGACCAGTGTCTGTATGTTAAATTTAACAAACTTTTCCATGTAATGAGGCTACACTCATGTTTGTCAAACTTTAACACTCATGGTTGTCATACGCGATGTTTGTAGTTTCAAAACAACAAACATTTTTCTCAGTGTAGATGCTTTGCACCCAACTACTTCGCACAAGTGATTCCAATTCGACAAGCGCCTCTCTCTTTTCGAATGATCTCTCATCGGTCAGAGAGGCGAGATAGTGTGCAAAATGAAGAGAGAAAAATAACCCATATTTCGACTCTGAATGCTCTGCACCCAACTATATCGCACCCACAATGATGTCTGGTCATCTCTTTCTCACTTTGTTTTCAATCGTCTGCAATTGCAATTCTTTCAATTCTTTGCAACGATCACGATCACTGAACCGCACACCTCGAACATTTGCGGAGGATAGAGCTCGAAATACCGTCTCTTCATTTTCCACACTCTCTCGTCAGTCGACCGGGCGAGAGAGTGTGTGAAATGGAGAGTATTTCGAACATTTGCTGAAGATTTCTCTGCTCTGTACATTTTTGTGGCAGCAGCGTGCTCTAGCGCATTTATTGCAGATTATTTATTCTCAATGGAAGAAATAAAGTCACTGGTCGAACTCGCTGTAGCGCATCTGCAATATTTATGATTTTCGACGTTCTTTACTTAAGATTTCACCCTGAATCCCCTTCCACTTCCCGTGCCAAAGGGCTGCCAGTTCACTCGCATCACATTCGATTTTGTCGTCGTGAACTTGGTAGAGGTGAGGATAGTTCCGGTGAGGCTGAAAACAGCACTTCGTTTCATCCTATTCTCCCCTATTCTCTTCAGGGTTGTGCAAAATTTAACGGTTTCTAATTTCGAAATGTTCTCTCGCGGATCAGGGAGAACATAATGAAGAGACCGTTACATGTTTTGGACGTTCCTGATTCTATCAACAGCTAAATGGGGCAGACTCACTTCGCAATTAGATTCGGTCCAGCGGGTCCTTCGAATATCTCCAAAAAGTCTCTGTTGTCGTCAGCGACGAGCGTCATGACCTGAATAATATGGAATAAAAATAAATTGTAAATATTACAACCTCGAGTTCCACCAGCTGATTTGCACCAACGAAGAGCAGGTACTCACAGCCTGTGGATGAGTCGGGAAAGCCGGGAAGGAAGATCTGGAAAATGTTGGATTCGTTTAGAATCAGAAATTGGGAATACGGCTCACATCCTCTCCCGCAGGAGGCGTTGCATCGGGGCAGTTTTTGGGAAGGGTGGTGAAGTCTGCAAAGGACTCATTGAGGGGCATTTCAGGATAAAAAAAACACTATTTAATAGAAAACACTATTTAAATATCTTAATAAGACTAAATTGCTCTACCTGCCCTCCTACAGATGAACGGCAGCGGATTATCCGTGCAGGGCTCATTGATCCACTTGGCCGCTGACGATTCAGTCAACATCGCAGCGCACTCGCCAGCACCGGGTACAGGGAAGGCTGAAATCGATAATTCTTTGCTGTAGCGCCGAAAAAGTAGGGTTGAAACCAATATTTTCGTGCTGAAGGTAGCCCCGATAACGTAGGGACGTACACTCGAAGAAGTTGTTGTAGACGCCTCCTTCGATTGGGACTTCGCCATCACTCCACGTCCAGGCAGTAGAGTTGCCCAGAGATTGATGAGCACCTGAACTATTGTTATTGTTGTTGCTGTTTTTGTTTTTCTTGATGTTATTTGTTATTGATTGAACAAATACCAATATGCATGTCCTCAAGAATGCCGTTGCTGATGGCTGTGCGCCAGAAGTACTTGTTCTCCTGGAAACGCAAAGGGAGATACAAAACAACTTGAAAGTTACCTCCGCGCTACTAATCGTGATGAGCGATCCGAAATCGGCTGAGCATCTTTGCTGCGCTTGCTCCCATGGCAGAGGATTAGTGAAGACCTCAACTATCCATAATTAAAAGAGCTTGAGAAAATTGCTACCTTAATGCAGGGTTTCCTCTCATCCGCAGGGCTCGACATCATCGAGTAATCTCCGCACTGATCAGCCTCTGCTTGGGTGGTCGGTGGAACAGTGGTCGTTGTTGAGGTCTTTGAGGTCACGGTCGTTAACTTCGCTGTTGTTGAGGGTGTAGTCGTCGTATTTGTAGTCGTCGGCTTGGGAGGCTCATCCGATTCGATGACGCACAAAATGGTGCTCGGTTCACCAACACTCAAGTCAAAGTAGGTCCAATCTTCATTAACCTGAAACACCACGTATACTCATCGTATCGCAAAGCAAACCGCATCACTGGCTGCAATCTTGTTGTCGGTGACGCAGTCATAGTCAAAGAAGAACTCCCAGTTAGTCGCAGGCCACCACTCAATCGGCGAGCCATCGATCCATGTCACTCTACGCGTTGTCTGATTGCAAACTTGATCTGTAAAAAGGAAATCATCGTTTAGACCCAGCAAACTACTCACCGAGAACCAGCCAGACATTGCTGGCTTGAATTGCCAACCCAATGCGGTTGAACTCGTCGTTTGCCTGATGTAGGTTATGATTACCTTTAAAAAGTAAACCCCGGGATAACCTCAGCATCCCTAATTATGGGCAGAGTAGCGCCGTCCTTGCTGCATTCGCTGCGATAGCTGGGCAGGTTATCGCCAAGACGAATTGTCTCGTCCACTACGAGCACGCGAATGCACCTGCATGAAAAGCAACATTTCCGAAAAATAAGGAGTGGTAGCTCAGTGATTCCCGTCAATGTGTGTAACTGCTTTGTTCTCAGTATTGCCAGAAATAAAGAAGTATGTTGTATATTCGAAAAATAGTTCACAAAGTATCCACCTGCCCTCCATCAAATTGTATTGCGGTGGACATGTAAGAGAACGTGCAATTCCGAGAAAAACTGAAATATGAAGCTCAAAGATAAAAAAATCATGCGGGAACTCACGTGCCAAACAGAGAAGAGTGCGCATCCTCACATTGATTGTCTACTCGCTCGTAGCTTTATACAACGCATGTGATCCTCTTAATTTCAAAAGAGGGATTAGCCACATCATTTGGGTGGAGTTCCTCATACCTTGCGCTTATCTATAGTTTATACCCAGATGAACATGAATTCTTTGCATAATCAAACGATGACGCCCGAGAAATAATCGCCTGACAAGTTTTTTCAAAGCTAACCTACGACTTTTAGATTTTTCGCTCATTTAGTGTGCTGTTTCTTCACACATTGCAGGAATAGGATGAAGTTCATTCTGGTCATTCTTCATTCTTCTTTTTCCAAGACGTCAGAGACGTCACGAAGCTGTCAACAACATTCCTGGCTGGTCGGTTCTGATTTTTTTATATATTATTTCTTCTGAGTAAGGACAAGGCATGAAAAGCATGGGTTGCTTCCCTCACTTGCATGTTTACGTTTCGCGGTAACCTGAAACTTCTTAGGCAAGCCTTCGCGCCTCCTGACATTTGCTATTCTTTCGCAATTGAAGCATTTCACAATTTCTCACCTAACATTTCGTTTTAGTTATGCTGTCACTACTATCGCTAGTTCTGCCCGTTGGAGTAGCAGACACCAACCAAATGAATACGGCAACGGTTGTTTATTTCTCGCTCCATGATTCAAATAGTCCATTTTCAGGCTTGGATCACCTTTACCCTCCGTCGCAAACCCACCTACTACGAGTGGCTGTACTACGAGACGCAGGCTGGTTAGCTTTTGAATTTTTTTTGTGTTTTTTGGGGCTTACTCAATCAGTTCCATCGGAGTTTCAGAAGAAAAAGCTCATTTTCAGTGAATATTCTTGCCGTTCTTCTGATCCTCGGAGTGTTGTATTTCATTCTGAAGAAGTGTCACTGGGAGAGAACGGAGCAAGGAAATTGTCAGCAGTTGATCGGCAAGCACGAATGATTCTACGAATTATTATCGTCTTCCCTTTGTTACTTGTGTTACTATTGAATAAAACAGTTTGTTATGAATACAATCACTTTCTTCTCAATTTTTCCAGCATTCAGCAATGAAAAATAAGTGAATATCAAGTATCACAGAGGGGCTGGAAGGTTAGTCGCCTGAGGCATGTTTACCAAAGCGGAAATTTGAGAAACCCCTTTCCTTCTGTCTCACCTTCTTTCCTAACCATTCTCTTCGACTTTGTGACTATTTTGCTCATAATTTCATGCCCGTTTTCAGTGATGCTCAAGTTATTGCTATTGCCGTCCTTGGCGGTATCTTTGAAAATGATTATTGACGGTCTGTTTCCTTCGGAAATAGTTTATCAACGTGTCGAGGGAATTCTGACGGCGACGGGGGACGGATATTTGAGTATGTTCTAACTTTTTCATGTTCGGAAAAAATAAAAACGCTCACAGGACATGCAGGATTCCATGTACAATCTGCTCTCCATCGGCTCGAAGTTGTTCATGTGGTGAGATTGTCGAAACCCACAAAAAAGCAGAAATAAATAATTCAGGACGAGAAATCACACAAGGTCAACACCTCCATCACCTTCACCTATGTGCGTGAAATATTGTTGCAGATAACTTTAAGCAGCCACAAGAGACAATACCATTTGAGGCTTATCGAAATCTGAACATTCATTGGAATCGAACAGCAGACCCCAGGGAGATTGTCAACGAGATTTACATGAACACAGTCAAGCTGTCTGCACCGAGGATCTACGATTGTTCTGGGTAATTTCCACTTTTTAAACAGGAAAATCTCAAATATTCAGGTGGCGGTACGAGTACGATGCAGCTGTTCCTTGGAAACGAAGCAGAGTCGGTTTCTGTAACCTTTATTGACAACTCAAAAACAGAACAACTACAGGTGTCGTTTGATGGCAACGTCAGCACTACAATAACATTCTTCACCAAAAGAGCATGTTCGATGAATGTTAGTTCCTGATTTCGGCTATTTCGATAGTTCATTTTTAGCTGGACAATGTCCCCTACGACAGTCACAACTGCACCATGTGTCTTGCAATCGATGCAATTGATGGTTTCGACTTGACTGTTGATGATGCAATAAAAGTTATTGTGAGTTTGCAACAATATTTCTCACTGGTCTCGGATATTCTTTGAGAGTCCTGTTGAATGGATTGTCTCTGACCAGATCACTTCCCTAAGTTTCCATGAATTCAATGACACCATCTTTCCACCGGCACTGGGAGCGAAGAAACGAGTGATGAACCGGCGGAAGGTGAGTACAAATTATATTTCGAAAATAATTTCCTATTCAGGTCACAATGAAGTACACGATAACGCGTAATGTCGACTACTATAATTGGATTTACTATTGGCGAAGAATCTGTAATTTTACCATTTTTTGTAGGATTGATGACTTATTTAGTGATCGTCCTCGGTGCAATGATCATTTTGTTGGCTGCACGATTCTACATCAACAAGTGTGTAGCTTACTGGAAGGAGGAACGGAGGAGAGAATTGGATATCGAAAGGCAGTTATGGGTAGTGAAAGAGGAGTGAATATTCGGCGATAAAATGCTAATATCGTTTACTTGTATCCATGAACACTGTGTAACCGCAAAATAAACGAGTCGAATTTCAAACTTGTTGAAATGAAATTTACACACTTCCCATGTTATGGTCGAGAGAGTTAGAGAAGGAAAGGAGAATGAGTCATTCTAGAAGCCGAGGAAGCCTCGCTTTCGCAATGTTTGCTTTCCACGAGACGCGGTCGAAGGTAATACCTTCCCTTCGTAGCCCAACTCATCCATATTATTGATACAACAGCTTTGCATTGTCTCCCCAATCACAGAATATTTTGAATGTCTCAGCCATGCACTTGCTCCTCGTGCTCTCGATGGGAGCAGCTGCAGCTGCAGTGCATGGGGTGTCAAATGCACATGCTAAGCACTCTTCTTGAGGATACACTCCGTCTTATGGGAGAGGATTGCAGGAGTAAGTATCGATCTATCCCTTTTTTCGAACTTATTTAACTTTATTCAGATTATGCCGACTCATTTCGAAATGGACAAAGTGGTAAGCGGTCTTGTATTTCATGTTAATTTAATCCGAATTATTGCAGAACGAGCAACCGCCAACGATTGAAAGAACAATCTTTCTAACTGAAGTAAGTGGAGCGGAGTATATCGAAATTCCTCTCTTCCAGATCTTCAGGAATCCCAACCTCCAATGGGACCCGGTCTTGTTCAACAACGTTAGCGAGATTGAGATGGTTACTTCTATGTTATTCGTTCCGAAAATAGATGGATGTGATAGGTACGAGACTTGATGCGACTTGAAGGCAAGGCAATTCGTTTTCTAGAACGATAAAGGTCAACCACACTAGTCATCCCCACAGCAAAGCGAGTTGACTGTATTCAATTCGACTCCTTAAAAATTGCATTCATCCCTATAATCCAGGTCTCATTCGATGGCCGTATCAAGACACCAGTCATTGGCATTACTTCTACCAACAAAAAGGCTAGTAACTCTTGGCGCTTGTGCTGATTGGGGGTCTCCACTTACAAAATAAATTACTACTATTTAATAAAAGGGGGTACCACATTGATAAAATGGTTTAAATGATTGTACCACCCCTACCATCCTATCATGGTGATACCCCCTCTTTTCATATTATCCCTTGACACGTGCATGAAGTACGAGACCCCCCCCCCCAAACAGCACAAGCGCCTAACTCTTTAACACGCGTCTTCTGAGAGATTGCATGACCCTGCGGAACTAGGAGCCCCAAGTTTGAGCAATTTCCATGATTTTTTGATGATGGAGTACTGTGGATGAAAGAAAAACTTTGACGTCGGTCATTTGTCCCAAAACCGGCTTTTAGGTATTTTCCGGTTCTGGACCCGGCCCTACCATATCTCAGCTCCCAGATGAGCTAGAAGGTCGTACATAGGCTTAAAAAATCCGAAAAAAGTATTCTGAACAACTTTGCTGTTGACGTGAAGACGATTGGGCAAACTTTTCAATTCGAAAATTTTGAAAAACTGATATCAAAATCGAAAAAATATTTTTCCTGGATCGGTGACCCCCATTTCACCAATATTTTATTTCATATTTAGAATGCCCATACTTTGGTTAGTTCAGAAAAAAATTGACCAGAGGGTTATAGGGGAGGTGGAAGGTTTCCGGAGCCAAAAACGACCACCAACCACCTATTTTTCAGAACCGAAAATTGAACATTTTCAATTAAACCGTTGCATATGAGCGGTATGACTCCGAAACCTTCATAAAATATCTTTTTCGCCCTAAATCAAGTATTCTGAACACTTTTTGGAACCTTTACTTCGATTTTTAAAATTTTCGAAAAATCAATTTTTCGAAATTCCAATTTTTTTAAAATCGTTTAAATTAAGTCAAATCTTAATAAATCAGTGAAAATATGTGAATACGGTGATAATCTGACCAAAATACTTCGAAACTATCCGAAAAAATAGTTTTGCGAGAAATTCCGAAAATTGAAGTCCGGTCATAGATTGCCTTTCTTCCAGTATTGCCCAATACCCCGGAAAACAGTTTATCTTGCTGAATTCCGAATTAGTTTGGATTCTCGAGTCGAAAATTGGGTGCTTATATAATTTTGTTGTTGGAAATTTGATCATAGACGCACGCTTCATACACGACATTTTTGATGGAATGTATCTAATGGAGTACGCAAAATTTCCCTTGTGCTGCATTATTTTCGTCTTGAGAATCCAAACTAATACGGAATTCAGCAAGATAAACTGTTTTCCGGGGTATTGGGCAACTTTGGAAGAAAGGCAATCTATGACCGAACTTCAATTTTCGGAATTTCTCGCAAAACTATTTTTTCGGATAGTTTCGAAGTATTTTGGTCAGATTATCACCGTATTCACATATTTTCACTGTTCCATTAAGATTTGACCTAATTTAAACGATTTTAAAAATGTTGGAATTTCGAAAAATCGATTTTTCGAAAATTTTAAAAATCGAAGTAAAGGTTCCAAAAAGTGTTCAGAATACTTGAGTTAGGGCGAAAAAGATATTTTATGAAGGTTTCGGAGTCATAACGCTTATATGCAATGGTTTAATTGAAAATTTTCAATTTTCGGTTCTGAAAAATAGGTGGTTGGTGGTCGTTTTTGGCTCCGGAAACCTTCCACCTCCCCTATAACCCTCTGGTCAATTTTTTTCTGAACTAAGAGTCCTCAGGAACTAAAGAGTCCTCAGGAACACGCGCTTCGGAGATGTGCGCAGATTTGTGACGGTTAGAAGCAAGATATCGCTATTTTCGAAATTCAATGATTCAGACAAGTTTCGAGTACACGTTCTCAAGAGTATACGATGGCTGGACGCATCGGGACGTTGGTAAAACGCGATTAGACCAATTTTGTTGACTTTCATTCAATTTTGCAGCCATCATCACCGTTGTTGCCGCCCTTCTCACCCAGATCGCGTTCAGACACAGGGTAATATTTACTTTATTATTTTGTAAAAATCATGGCAACTTCAGCTAATCTCTGCAAGCGTCGGTGTCTACGTTATTCTTGTCGCTAACTATTATACGGATCAGCATTTCTTCTCGTGGACGGCGCTGGGTAAATCACTTTTTTATGAGAAAAATGTGTGATATCACAGTTTCAGTCACCCTTATCTGTGCAATCGTATCCATCGTTTGCTTATTCTACGTTTCCGTGACCTCACTGAGATCGGAATTCGAAAGAGGGAAAGCGGAAGCCATTCAGAAGATGTTGGAGAAGGAAACGAAGATGGTGAAAGAGAGATACTAATGATAAATATGTTACAAATGTTTAACCTGCTCTTGATTGTTTTGCAATGAGCACATTAAATATTTTCGCAATGTCATCGATACCTTCTCACCCCACCAGCGAGAAAAATAGCGAGAGAAGGAGAAGAAGGTGGAAAGGTGCCTCTGCGGTTTGTTTGTCTTTTCTCAACGAGGCCTTCTTTCCCTCCATCTTTTCCTGGCTTTTTCATGTTTTTTTCTGGCATTCCGGATCCATTTCATTATCTTTATTCTGATACTGTTCACAGCTATGCGCTTGCCTCTCCTCTTCCTGGTTACAACTGCAGCAGCAGACTCAAGAGTTTCTCGGGCGAGTAGGATACTGGAGAACCAATTGAAGGAAGTGCTTGAAGACACAGGAGAGACCTTCAAGCGTCAGTGACCTTGTTCTTTCTCCAAGAAGTCTTCTATCCAAGTAATACCTATCGACATATTTCAGGAGAGAGCAAATTCCGCGTTGAAGCGGCTTTCCACGAGGTCGAATTGGAGAAAGTGGTACGTTTTCAAGACGCTTACAATCGTTGTATCTCGATTCATTTCAGAACGAGCAGAAACCACCAACTGTAGAAGTCTCATTCAATCTCACATCTGTATGTGGTTTTCTCATTTCTAAATATATTTTTTCTATATCAGGCATTCAAAAACCCATTTCTCCAATGGCACCCTTCCTCTTTTGAGAATATAACTGAAATTGAGATGGATACTTCCCTGTTGTTCGTGCCGAGGATCGATGGGTGCGGCAGGTCAGTTCATTGAATTAATAGACGTCCTCAATTCACGCACTCTCTCGTCCCTCTAATCGACGATTTCGAAACATACCACGTTGCAGAACGTTGCGAACACGACCGACAGTTGCGAATCGAAGCAGGGTCAGTTGTTCAATCTCTTTCTTGTATCTTCCACGGTCATCTTCCAGGTATCTTTCGATGGTATTGTGCGAACGCCCATGCGGATTTGGACTTCGACCAACTGTCGATTGAGAGTCAGCTTCGTTATATTAACCATCTACACTTGTAGAACCGACTGATTGTGTATTGACAGCCCCTGATTCTCATCCTAATTTCACACCCGTCATTACAGTTCGCTGCGAAGCCTCACGACAGCCACTCCTGCATTGTTTGTTTGAGCATCGATTGCATTGACCACTTCGAAGTTAGCGCTGATGAGGACGTGCCTGTGTGTGTGAGTGTCCATTTCACTCAATTTAATCGTTTTTCCGATTCGAAATTAATGACAAAACTCGGAATAGTTATGTAGCGCGTAATACCACATGAATGATCAGAACTCTTTTAGAGCTCAAAAGAGTGGGCAGTTCGAACCGGAAGTGTTGAGATTTGGTCGGAAGCTTACAGGAGGAACGATGAGAGGAACAGGAAGGTTAGCTCACGATTAGTAATAAAATATTCGTCCATGTTCACAGGTGGACATCGAGCTGACGTTCTCACGAGCGTACCATGGATGGAAGCACCGAGAAATCGGTGAGAATTTTCATCAAATTCCTAAAAAATGAGAGAATTACAGCGACATTCACCATTCTGTCGGTCCTTTTCGTGCAGAGGCTCTTCAAAAAAACGGTAGAGATGTTTAAATGAACAAAGAAGAGCTCTTTTCAGATTTTCTCTACAACTGTGGGAATTGTCGTTATTCTAGCAGCTAATTATCAATCAGTAGGATACTTCTTCACATGGACGAAAATTCGTGAGCAACATCAAAAAAACTTTTCGAAACATTCTTCGAATATTTTCAGTCGCGGTCCTCGGTGGAACAGTGCTATTCTTCATGATTGTGCTTAGAAAAGTGATCCCTTCTGATGTGGTCGAGTTGCGGAGTTTCGTGAAGGAAGTAGTCGACGAGGAAGCTAGAATGGTGAAGAAAGATTGATAAATCTCGTTTGGATAAAGTGTATGTTTTATGACCAGATTGACAAATGGATTATTGAACGATAATTTGAATATGAAATGGCTGAGCTGTGGACACCCTTTCGCAATTGTTTGCTCGCGAGCCTTGAAACACCCGATACCTTCCGGCCTTTCTTACTATTTCTCCTTCCACTCGCGCAGCCCCTTATTATTCAGTTCCAATAGGCATACAAACTACCCATGTGTTTCTTGCCTTTACAAAGCTAACTCTGTTCTCAACTTCACAATAAACAAAATTTGATGCTGATCACGCCTGTCTAGTTTAATTTTCATGAATATTATTCATAATTTAGAAAAATGCAACTTTTGACAGAGTGAGTTGCGGGCTTAGCAACAGGCATAGATCGGACCGGCATAAGGAGAGGAACCCAAATATAAAATTTGAGCCAAATCAAATATCATAGTTTTGAGCGGGACAGCATTTAGTGATCTAAAATGTGAGTGAAAAGATGCACTCTTCCCCTTCCTCCCTCTCGCTAGTTGTAAACAGGCGAGAGAGCGTGCGATATGGACAGAGCGCAGAGACAAGAAGACGTAAACAAGGGAGAAACTGCCATTTCCCTCACATTTCAGATCACTAAATGCTGTCCCGCTCAAAACTATGATATTTGATTTGGCTCAAATTTTATATTTGGGTTCCTCTCCTAATGCCGGTCCGATCTATGCCGGTTGCTAAGCCCGCAACTCACTGTGTCAAAAGATGCATTTTTCAAAATTATGAATAATATTCATGAAAATTTAACTAGACAGGCGTGATCAGCATCAAATTCTACCCCAGAAAACATTTTTGCTTAATTTTAGCGGCGGTGGACAAAGAAATTCCACAAAAACCGTTTTCGACATGACGGCGTCTGGAGCCAACGCAGGCCAAATATGAAAAATGAGTATGCCCATCGTCATCAGCACCCTCGAGAACCCCAAAACCCGGAATTTCAGAGAATCGACCTTTTTGGGCTGTGCCAGATGACTGGTGATTTGTCCGATTCTTAGGCGAACGGGCTCCTATGTTCCTTCCAATCTGCTCGAGCCCGAAATTGCAGGAGTATGTAAATCCCTATCTACGCTGGGACCCGAACGAGATTGACGTCGGCAAAATTGAGTACGACGACCTGTACGGACCGAGGATTGACGGACGCTACAGGTGCTTTTGTCTAGAAAATAGAAATACTAGTCGCTGTCTCTTCATTTCGCACACTTTCTCGCCACTCGAAACGAAAAATAATAAATATACGAAATAAACTCGCATGATACTCAACCTTTCCAGAGCGTTGTCGGTCAAGGAATCCGTGGTTGCTCGAAAGGTGAGACAAAGCTAAGTAGATCTCAAAATACGGGTTACTTTCTTTCACGCTCTCTCACCAGTTGGTCGGACGAGAGAGTGTGTGAAATGAAGAGACGGCGTATTTCGAGGTCTACAACTTGAGCAAAAGAAACGCTGCTTCGCAGGTATTCGCCGATGGAAGAGTGATAAATCGCACGAAGCTAGCGACCTCCAACTTCTGTCCGCTGAGGGTAATGACTCTCTTATTTCTGCACGCTCTCTCGCCTCTCTGATCGGCGAGAGAGCGTGTAGAATGAAGAGACGACGACGCTTTCCAGTTCGATAAACCGCACGGGTGCAGCATCTTTCTGGCCATGATTGCCAACGATCAGTTCTGGATTGGTGTTGACGAAGGGACCGTTATCGAGGTTGTTTTTATGTTGATTGTTTTTACCAGAATAAAATAAACTGCTAGAATTCAGGGACCCGACGGTTGGATTATTTCAAACGAAATCAAGACGTTCAGTTCAAGGACTTCTATCGAGACTCGAGTGTGGAATGTGACTAAACTGCGGCAGGTAAACATATTTTATACGGGTCGCGGCGACTCGCCGACTCTTAATTTTGCACTCTCTCGCCCGATCGACTAACGAGCGAGGGTGTAGAATTATGAGCCTACGACCGGAATTAGCTGTTCTAATAAAACCGTTCCATTCAGGTAGAGATCAAGTTCACCATCTCGCATGTTATCCCCAGCCGTCTGGATCCGTGGAAGAATGTGGAATCTGGTAAGTCTTGGCTGAAGGAGCGTTCTGACACTCCCAGTTTCCCACGCTCTCTCGCGCCTCTGACCGACAAGAGAGCATTGTGGAATGAGAATGCCCCCTTTCAGTCACACATCTGGCCTCAATTCTTTGCGCCTTCTACATCAGTTACGTGGTCTACAGAAGATATTCTCAGTGGATCCAAAGAAATCAACATTGCGATCAGACGAAACGGAAATAGCCAGCTTTTCACTGTTTCTTAGTTCTTGATTCGAGTGCTAATAAAGAGCCATCGTCTCAAAAGTTCAAGCCACGTCGTGTATCCGGTTACTGCCATCTTATCCCCTCCTGTTCATTGCTTATTCCACCTTGGGTGCGTAGACAGGCGAAAGGGCATGAGAATTGGCGGTTGCCTCCTTTACCTTTCAGGTAATACTCCCCTCTCCCCTTTCTATGCTCTCTAAACGGTCAGAGAAGAGAGAGAGCGCACGAAATGGAGAGAGTTAGATACTTCGATGCAATAGGCAATGTTTGCTCTCATTGAGAGTAAGACTGCCTCAAACGACTCAGTAAGACTCGCTTTGCCTTCTTGACGCTGTTATTGCTCAATATTTACTTGATTTCGTCCATATTCGACTTCGAACGTTGCAAATTGATGAATAAATCGAATTTCTATCCAGATATGCGCACGATCGCTCTTCTTCTCTCGCTCGCAGGAGGACTTCTTGCCTTCTACTTCAAATATGAGGTAACTTCACTTTTCTGATCGTTCATCAACTGAAAAAAACCCATTTTTGCTTAGAAAATGGCTCAGATAGACACCTTTTCCTAATCAAAATACTTTCAGGCATTCAACGCCGAAGCGAAATCCGGTCTGCCATTCTTCAAGGGATCCGAGCTGTCGGTGGGTGGGTTTTTGTGCATATCCCAGAGAGCCTTGAGAGAGTGCAGAATGAGGAGAGACATTCTTTACCAAACCAATTCTCGAGTATTAGCCTCTGAAAAAGGCAATCACATCGGAATAATCGATGATTTGCAGCAATTCTCACTGGCGTCGCTACGATTCTCGTTCAGGTGTTCTACAAGGATAAGGTGACCCTTCTTGTCCAACGACCTCTGGAGAAGTAGCATTGACCTTTCTAGAGTCCTTAGTAGCCTTTGACTGGGAACATTTTAGCATTTTTGTCTGAAGATAGCAAAGGTAGTTTAGTGGTAGAACTCCTGCCCGGTAAGCGGAAGCCCCGGGTTCGACTCCCGGTCTATGCATCAACCTTTGCTTTCTCTAATGAAATTGTATAAAGATGACATTTTCTCAGGAGTGATTTCCGGCATTTTCAGGCCACCTCCTCCTTCATCGCATTCGTCCTTCTCCTTGGCGTGATGGCAGCAACCGCCGAGCAGTTGCTGATGCAGAATGTGTGGTGTAAGTCGCTTGCAGTTCGAAATACCAGTAAACGTCTCTTCACTTTGTCACCGGCAAAAGCAGCGAGAAATTATGCAAAATGATGATACGGCGACAAGAGTTAGTAATACAAACATTGTCCCCATCCAGGCCTGGCCATCTCCTCCATCAACTCGGCCATCTTCTGCCGCTCTCTCCTCTACAAGCTCAAGAACTTCTGCTCCTCGAGAAAGCAGAAATCCCTATAGGCCTTGAGTTTCCTCATTTCTTTGCAATCATCTTGTACCTGAATGTCACTGAATGAACTTCTGTCTTTTTTTCCACTATATGTTGCCTGTTTTGCTTGGTGTAAATGATGCCCTGAAAGAATACCTGGATGGGGCAACCTATTGCCTCGGGGAAGCCTTGGGAAAACATGCCACCTATTGCGAGATGTGTTGACTCACCTGGAAGCACATCGAGACCTGCGATATCAAGAGCAATGCTCATGGACATCTATTTCCCCTTTTCGCATTTCGATCGGAGGGTACGTTTAACCTGCTGTTTGCAAGGCAACTACAGAGAATAGGAAGAGAGTCTGTTTGCAGAAACCGCTTGAAAAGACGCATGGGCAAAGAGTTTCGGCGCTACTGGCACAAGAGTTCAAGTTGCCGACAGGTATTTTCACACCTTGATGACTACCGCTCATATCCAATTGAAAATTTGCTTGTTTTATCGCGCCTGCGAACGAAAAAGTCACTTTCAGCCATGCGAGAGCTCTTCCCTCTCTCGGCAGTGATTGTTGTTGCTGCTTCACTCGGTAAACCAGTAAGGACATCGCCAATTATTAATTAGCACAGCGCTTTTCAGAATCCACATGGATATCTGGTCAAGAAAAGCCAGCGTGGAGAGTTCTCCAACCATTCTTGGACGTCAGGTACAAAACTATTGATTTTTCATCTAAAATATCGTGAATTCGTCTAATTTTTAGATGCGGAAGCCTTGAATGTGGAAGGACTCAATATCAAGGGAACGCTCTTTCAAATCAAAGTGACCAAAGTGGTTAGTGCGAGAACAATTTGGCAGTTAGCTCACGGTATTTACTCCTTATCGTGCGTTTTGAATTCTCAGCAAAGTTACGGAGCACAAAAAAATAAACGGAACGGTTTATTCTCTCGAACTCTGGAAACTCCTGTGTTGTTTGCCACGGAGAACGCAAGGGAATGTTTGTTGAAACCGCTTGAAAAGACACCAGGGCGGAGAAGCATGAAAAACTTCCGCCAAACCGCTACTGAAAAATACGCAACGTCTTGCCTCTCACTGTTAGCTCAAGTGCTCTCTCG
The DNA here is from genome assembly GCA_900490775.1 of Pristionchus maxplancki. Lineage (NCBI taxonomy): Eukaryota > Metazoa > Nematoda > Chromadorea > Rhabditida > Neodiplogasteridae > Pristionchus > Pristionchus maxplancki. The sequence goes on from LS589398.1 coordinate 31,803, forward strand.
CTCTCCTCATTCCGCACAGAGATGTTAGTGAGGACATTGAATGCGCCCAACTATCTAGGTGGTCATGTGACCCGTTAATCTAGTTAATTGCGTCCTGCGAGGAAGAGCCGAATGTGTGATGATTATCTTGTTCAGTCCCTATCTCATTCGCAAGTTGCCTGTGCTTGCCCTCTGAAGAAACTCGATACCTCTACGAGTTACCTTACCCGCCTTGTCGCGCATCCATACGTATTGGTCTCACTCGGTCCTTAGACGTCATTAGTTTGTCGATTTAGCTGCGTGTAATACCTCGATTCGCAGCAATGCTCTCTGTGCTGCTCCTCTGGATGACCGTGCTCCTCGCAGTCGGCGAGAAAATTGAGGTATTCCCATTTTTTGGTTGCGATAATCTTTGATTTCAGGTGGATTTTGACAACAAGAAGGTTTACCTCGATGGCAGGCAGCTCAGAGAAGACGAATACGATTGGGAGACGAAAACCATCCGGAGGACCATTTACGTAGCGAAGAAAAGTAAGCGACATGGTCAATTTGAGAACCTTAATGACAATTATTTCCAATAATTGACTTCAGTAGACCCTTGGGTGCGCGTGAATGGTGCCCTGCATGGACTCGAAGTCACAAAAGTGGTGGGATATATTTCTGACAAAAAGTTTCCCTGAAAATACCCGAAAAAGATGTTCAGGATCAATCTTCTGAACGTGTTCAGGCAACTGTATCGCTGACTTACGTGAGTTGTAGTGTTTTTTGAACGCCAAACGTTGATCCGACTGTCCAAATAACCATTCTGAGACTTCAGATAATTGATAATCCGCAACACGATCCGCCGAAATGGGAACCTCGTGATTTCGGTGGCGTAATCAAGGGCACAATGAACAGGACTACTTTGCCCATGCGGAGCGTTGAAGGCTGCTTAAAGTGAGATCTGTGTGCATTTCCTATGTGAAGAGAAGCAGTTATTAAAATAATTGATTGAATTTCAGCACTATCAGCACCAAGGAGGTGGGAGAAAACGCCGGCATGACTGATGTGAGCTTTTGTTTTGTTATAGTTGTTGTCACTGTTTTGTTGCTTTGCAGTACTACTACAACGCCACTATGATCACTAAAGTCGACGTGTCCACGACCAGCGAGTGCGCGATGAGTGTAAATCAATCTCAACCTATTTTTGAGCTAAAAACAACAAAAAAATCTCAAAATGATTTTTTTCAGTTCGACGCATTTCCCAACGACAGTCACGACTGCAGCATCTGTCTGCAATTACCGGATGTAGGCACCTTCGACCTAGTGATGGACTAGGACGCCTTCTTTGTGGTGAGAATGTTTTTGAAATTCAATATTTCAACGAGAATTTCAGGGCATCCCCAACGAATGGACAGCCAAAGGCGCAATCAGGATGGAGCTTTCACTGGAGGAGGCAACCAAGACGAGACAGGTAATTTACGTTCCTGACATATTTTTTAAAATATTTTGAAGATGCGCCTCTTCTACAAGGTCGAGCGTCATCCCAACAGCAACAGGATGCTGAGATACATTAGTGAGCGCTGTTAAGCAAATCGATTTTCGAAAATAATGTCAATAAAAATGCTCATTCAGCCTACGCCACTCTAATCGCCGTAATCATCATTCAGTCCTGCACGCCGTACAAGGTATATATTAATAATATCTTTATTGTTTTTATCTTAAAAAAATAATAAATACTGTAATTATTCCAGTACCTCCCCTCATTCGTCGGAATGTTCATCATCTGCGCTACCGTCGTTGCTACCGGAGAGTTCTTCAAGCTGGGTGAGCTGTTTAGGGCGTTAAAATTGGATTTGATTTTGTAAATATCGTAAAATTCGTCCCGATTCAGGAGGAAACGCCACACTCCTGATCTGCGCGCACCTTCTCATGTTCGGCCACTCAATTGTTCTGCGCCTCGTGGGAGGCTCGAGGACGTGATTTCTGCCAATCTTCATTAACATTTGTTGTCGCATGATAAAGATAGCTTCGTTTTTGCAAGCACACAGTTTCGAACTCAACGTAGTTGCAACATATAACACATGTTCAATAGAAAAAATCACCAATTTAGCGAAGTCGAAATTTTATTGTCAAAAGTGCAATGCAAAGTGACAATATCACGGGACGATCGTCTCTCCGGTTGTTTGCGTGCACGTCGAATGAGTGAGGGAGAACCGAATGTTTGCTGAAACCGCTTGAAAAGATACCCAAGTGGACAAAAACAAGTGCTGACTCTGACATTTGCGAACACTCCTCCCGCACCGTCTCTTCTGGATGACGACTAGTGGCGATAATTGAGCCTGTCAAGAAGCCATTAGTTTAATTAGGTGTGTTTTTTCTGTGAGATAGAGGTCTGTTAGGCAGAGCCATTACCCAATTCAGTCAGTCCTCCTCTCACCTCTCGCTTTATCTTTTGTTTGCCAATGAAGTAACCCAAGTCCTTCCCTCGCGCCTCTCCCGTGTCCGCTGTAACACTTGTCCACTATTAGTCCTTATTGTCGACCTGCTGTCCATTGCTATTCAGTAGTATTTATCATCCCGTTGTCGCTTTGATCCATGAAACCTGTTGTACAGGTATGCGTTCGTTCCCGCTTCTTTTATGGATGACTATGATAATCGGAACCAGGGCACATCGCGTGGTGGACGTGGCAGACGAAGTAAGAACTTCATTTCAGGATCAATTTTTTTTTCAAAAATCAAGAACCAGCCTCTTCATTCCGCGTGCATCGTAGAAAGAGAACGCGTCAAATGAAGAAACGGGATCTTCATCTTGACAACCTCCATACAGCGTTTCTGACCTTTTAGGGACCGTATGTGGTGCACGAATACGCGTTTTCAATTTAATATTTGATTTATACAAGTAATTATTAATACAGGAGTTCAGGAAGTTGGAGATCCGAGTCGACGGCCGACTGCTCGACAAGAATGAGTACAAGTGGAATATCCAGGAGAATGTCAAGGAGACTCCAGATAATTCAAGTTTGTATTCTTTATTTTTTTTATTTCATAGGTCCTTTCAATGAATAAATTTTTAGCGCAAGACAGACCAAGTGTGTGGGGTGCTCTTCACGGGCTCAAAGTGAGCAAAGTGGTGAGGAATTAATAGCATAATAATGGAATTACGTCTGCATTTTCAGGATCTGTTCACAGAGCGTGTAGAAGCCACCGTCTCGTTGACTTACGTGAGAATTTATTGCTTATGCTATTCAGAGTTTCCGTTTCGCGTACGTTAATTGGAATCCCTCGGATTTCGATAATCTGACGGAGACAAACCTTCCCAGCTCCAAGGTGTCCGCACCGATCATCAGAGGCTGCTCACAGTAACCAATCTCAACCTTTTCAAGACTTTTTGACGCTTTGTTCAGTACAATCAGTCTCAAAGAAGCCGACAACACAGACAACAGCAGTAAAGTGAGTGACTTTTCATGACTGTTTGTCATTACGCAAAACCTTCCAATTTAATAATTTTGAGGTGTTCTTCAACGGCACAGTGAGCACTACGAGGAGTCTGCTGACAACGAGCGAGTGCACAATGAACGTAAGCCAGCATTTCCTGAATATTTCAATCCTGGTTTAAGTTCAACGCAATCCCCGACGACAGCCACGACTGCAGCGTCTGTCTGGAATTTCCGCCCGATGTGATCTCTTTCGATCTGTCCATGGATGAGGACGTCATCTTCGAGGTTTGTCTGCATGAGTTTCATGAAGAATTGAATAGTAGAACACATGGATATAATATGTTACTGAAATGCTCTAAAAACAGAACAGTATGTATCAGAGTGGAGAAAAAATCAGTTCAGGGAGTGCCGAATGAGTGGAACGTCAAAGGCGAGATCCAGATCAAGAAATCGGTGGAAATGTCGACCAAGACCAGACAGGTACTACTTTCGAAAATCCGAGCAGGAAAATATCTTGAAGGTGCTCCTCTACTACACTTTCAAGCGGCACGCCGACAACATCAATTGGGTGCTCAGATACGTTAGTGAGTTGAAAAAATAGCTTTATTTGAGTGTTATTTTCGAAAATAAATGCTCAATAAATCAATAAATGCACTTTTCCAGCCACACTAACAGTAATCGGTGTCGTTCTCGTCCAGAGCAAGACCTCGTGCAAGGTTTTTTTTGTTGTTGTTGTTTGTTGTTTTTCGTGTTTTTTAAAAATAAATAACAATTCAGAACATCCCCTCCTACGTCGGTATGGTGATCGTTAATGCTACTCTTATCGCTACAGGAGAGCACATTATCATGGGCAAGCAGAAAGGATGTGAGTACTGAGTAATTAATTATTTGCGCTTCTGCCGTTGGGGGGGGGCGTATGTTGCCTACCACTATAACACTTTTTAATGATAGGTAGGGTATCATGGTGATAGTATGAGAATGGTACTATATTAATCCATAATATCCTATCACCATGATACCCACCCTATCCCCATATGAGGCCGTTTGCCTAAGAATCGAGCAGATCGGGCCGGATCTGGCACAGCTCAAAAAGGTCGATTCTCTGAAACTCCGGGTTTTAGGGTTCTCGAGGGTGCTGATGACGATGGCCATACTCATTTTTCATATTGAGCCTCCGTCGGCTCCAGATGACGTGACGTCGAAAAATGTTTTTGGTGAATTTATCCGTCCACGAGGTTGCTAAAATTAAGCAAAAATGTTTCCCGGGGTAGAATTTGATGCTGATCAAGCCTGTTTACTTTACTTTTATTCTTTATTGTTAATAGAATTTAAATAGTGAACTTTTCGGTGAGGCCAAAACAAATGGAGATACTAGTACAGATCGGACCGGTGTGATGTGAGGATTCCAAATCTGTATTCATTGTCGAAATTGAGCATACCCATAAGGTTTCACGTAGAAGATAATGACGCTGGCTTGTATGCCATCCTCTCCAATGTTTGCGACGCTTTGATCTACCGCGAGTCTTGCCGCCTTGTGTCTTTGTGCCCTCTCGATTCCCCCTGATCTCTCGCCTCACGTACACATGCCAGAGGGGATAGACTCGCGATCGATCAAAGGGAAACAAACAGGGGCTAAAACTGCAGAATTTACTTACAAGAAAGCGCCACTATCTTCTACGTGAAACCTTATGGGTATGCTCAATTTCGACAATGAACACAGATTTGGAATCCTCACATCACACCGGTCCGATCTGTACTAGTCTCTCCATTTGTTTTGGCCTCTCCGAAAAGTTCACTATTTAAATTTTGTTAACAAAAATGAAGAAAAATAAAGTAAACAGGCGTGATCAGCATCAAATTCTACCCCGGGAAACATTTTTGCTTAATTTTAGCAACCTCGTGGACGGAGAAATACACCAAAAACAGTTTTTGACGTCACGTCGTCTGGAGCCGACGAAGGCTCAATATGAAAAATGAGTATGTCCATCGTCATCAGCACCCTCGAGAACCCTAAAACCCGGAGTTTCAGAGAATCGACCTTTTTGAGCTGTGCCAGCCATTGCTCGATTCTTAGGCGAACGCCCTCATATCATTCCTTGTAACTTGTAAAAAGTACAGGGGCCCCCCAACGGCAGAAGCGCCAATTATTTTAATTGATTTATAATTATTTAATTATTAAAGTTATTTTAGGGGGAGGCAACGCGGCCTTCATCGTGTACGCGCACGCGATTATGTTCGGTCATTCAATCCTCGCTGCCTTATTCGAAATGTGGAAGACATGGAATTGAGCGACTGAATTCATCTGAATATTCCTACTTTAATTCGTCGATTTTTAACTCCAATCATGTCTGCTTGTCCCTTACGGAATAAAATTGTTTTTTCTCATAACTCTGAGCACACCTCGGCAACGTTTTTCACTGATGAGGGACACATAATAAGTCAGTGCGGGACGAAACATCGGGACCTCCTTCCTTCCGTTTCCCCTGTCTAGGGATCTCTGTGTTTACCTTTTGAGGAAATTCGACCCTTACCCGCCTTTGCCTTGACATTTCGACACTTACCTCTTCACATCCCCATTAGTCACCAATATTTCTCGTGTTTACTGTTAATAGTGGAACGATTAATTCGATTTTCGATAATTTATTTTCTAGAAATGCTTCCACTTGCTCTACTCCTCATTAATGCAGCGGCTGCAGCGGCCGCGTATCCCTCCAATGCATCGGTTCAATATCAGAATCATTTTCAAGCCTTAATTTTTATAATTTTGCAGGTCCTTGTTGACCTACTCAAGGACATTGCATACAGTTCAGGTATAATAGATAAATCGTAAGAATATCAACAAAAAATGAGCAAAATAATTCAGGAAAAGACGGCCTGAAAGTGCAAACATTCCTTCACAAATTGCATGTGCAGCTTGTGGTTAGTTGGGATGTTTTCGAAAATTTGTTTTGTTTACAGAGATTCTTTTGTTACAGGGCCAGGCGTCCCAAGAGGTCTATGCGCAAGTTCTCCTTTCTTACGTGAGTTTTTTCATTTCGAAAGCATAATGTGATGGAAAAAGTTGCTGTTCAGTTATTCTACCACCCGAACCCATACCTTCGCTGGGTGCCAGAAGAGAACAATAACATCACCTACGTCAAAATAACAACAACCGGAGGAATCGTTCACAAATTGTTCGAGTTCGAGCGCTGCGAAAAGTAAATTTTATTTTGCTTCAATTCGATCAAAAATGTCGCAGAACCACGTCAATCAAAGAACGTCTGGAAGTCGATCGTCTAACCACTGTGAGTTTCCAGTCGATCATCCCTGTGAATTACGACTTTGCAGGTCTGGTATAACGGCCTGGTGCACTCTACCGTCGTATTCGATACGATCACTGAATGTCTCTTGACAGTACGCTTAGTCTTCCATTTCGATATTTAATTTCGAAATAAATGTATCAGTTCGATTCGATGCCCTTCGACAGCCACAACTGCACTGTTTGCTTCGCCCTTGGGAATGTTGCTGAGCACACCATGCAAGTGGTCGAGGACGTCAAGTTGGAGGTTGGATTGGAACTCTTTTTCTTTTGGGCCACTGTTGAAAGAGGTGTGGCAATAGATTTCGAAAATTAACTAATTGGCCTATTTCAGGGCGTGCCGGGTCAGTGGTTTATTGACAGGACCGTCACTGCAGAAGAGAAGAAAGTGTTCGCCTGGAGCTCGAGCCATTTGAAACAGGTGAGCCGACTTTTCTTATCCGGCGAACAAATATTAGAAATTGTTGCAGACGGAGATCAAGTACACGATCACGCGCGATCCCGCATTCTACAACTGGCCACTCGTCTTTATCAGTAAGCAATGAATTTTCGAAACCGTCTCCTCATTTTGCACACTCTCTCGCCGGTCAGCTGACAAGTGAGCGCGCAAAATGAAGAGACGGCGACTCGTATTTCGAGCCTTTCCGTCAAAAATTGTGTTACAGTAGCATTCACCGGTCTCGCAGTCGTTATCGTGCAGCAGTTCGTCAAGAATAAGGTATTATTATTTGCTATTTTCGAAATAAAAATAAATAAAAGTACTTATTTTGATCTGAGTCATGGCCGAGTAGGCTCAAGGTACAATTTGCATAAAATGTAAAAAAATATTTTTTTAAATAAACTTTAGTTGGGACCGGCAATCGTCGGGTTGATCGTCATCTTCGGTGCCGTAGTCGTGACCGGCGAGCACATGATCATCCAGAAGCGGATGGGTACGTTGTTGTGATTTCCCGAGGAATGGTCTGACCCTCTCACATCGCTATGTTCTCTCGCCAGTCAGAGAAACGAGAGAGAGTACGGGAAAGTGAGAGAGACAGGCGATTGCTCGATTTCCTTGTCAGTTGAGTGTGGGGTAGAGTTCCAAATACGAATCGCCGTCTCTTCGTTCTCCACGCTCTCTCGTCAGTCACCCGGGCGAGAGAGCGTGCAAAATGAGGAGACGGTGGATTTTCGAAACTAAAATAAAACCAATTGCAGACAACGGCATCGTCGCCGTACTCGTGGTGATGTTCGGCAAGGCGTTCGTTCAGCATCTCTGGAGCCGATAAATCAAGGATCGTTACTCTTGTTTGATAAGCCCGAGTGTGTATAATGATGCAATAAAATGGATCATAATAATTGCAGTCGATGTTTAGATACGAGATTCGTTACTATTTATGCAACATAGGTAGATGATTTTCCACTTTTTCAACGCGAAGAAATGGCAAGTAGTAGTACAACAAAAGCCGCTGAGCCTGGAAATACCTTCCATTCGAAATGAACAAAAAGGAGAAACTACCGTAGCTTGAAGCCGCAGACGTCGTCGTTGTGGCCGTCGTCGACGTGGTCGCCGTTGAGCTCTGCGTCGTCATCTCCGTCGTTGCTTTAACCGTCGTCAGCCTCTTGATTCCGGTCGTCGTCGTCTTAGGCGTGGTTGTCGTGCCTAGAACAAGCAATGATTGCGCACAACACTAGGGCTACAAATAAAGCCCCTCATTCTACTCTGCTCTCATCATTCTCCTCATACACAACGCATTGTTTATCCAGGTTGAAGTATAATTGGGGTCATATTGATCGAATAATCATATTTCCAATGCAAACGCACTCCATTTGTCGTCCACAGCGCGGTAGGTCATCTGGAAAAAATAAATATGATTTTCGAAATACATTGATTAACCAACCCTGAATCCCTGCACGTTGACTCCACCATTCGGTTGCCACGAGACTCTCATAAAGTTGGAGTTGGACGTGAAAGTCTTCGACTGACCAGCGACGATTTGTCCGGACAACCTGTAAATTTATTTTTATTATATATTTATTTATTATTATTTTAAATTGTAGGGAAATCTCCTACGCGGCAACAAGTTTTCCTCCAATCTTTGCATCGGTCAGGAGCAGTCTATCACAACAGGAATTCGCCTGGAGCTCTTCGATCTGAACAGTAAATAGACTAGAATAGCATTATAAATGCTAGATACATGTGGGAAATTTAGAAAGGTGGGAAATTACGTGTGGGAAATTTTTTATTTTTTTCATTTGTGCCACTGGTGAATGAGGTGTGGCAATTGATATTCATTAAAAAATATTCATTGATTGGCCTGTTTCAGGGCGTGCCGGGTCAGTGGTTTATAGACAAAACCGTCGCTGCAGAAGAGAAGAAAGTGTTCGCCTGGAGCTCGAGCCATTTGAAACAGGTCCGGCAAGTTATTTATCGATACTTTTACCGAAATTTAAACTTTTCCGATATTATTCCAGACTGAGATCAAGTACACGATCACGCGTGACCCATCGTTCTACAACTGGCCACTCGTCTTTATCAGTGGGCGATAAATTTTAGAATTTTCGAAGCCGTCTCTTCATTCTGCACACTCTCTCGTCCGCTCAGCTGACGAGAGAGTGTGCAAAATGAAGAGACGGCGTGTATTTCGAGGTCTACTGTTCAAAAATTGTGTTACAGTAGCATTCACCGGTCTCGCCGTCGTTATCGCGCAGCAGTTCGTCAAGAATAAGGTATTATTATTTGATTTAATTTTCGAAATATAAATAAATATAAAATACTAATTTTGATCTGAGTCATATCCGAGTGTGCTCAAGGTACAATTTATATGAAAAATAATAATAATAATAATAATAATAATAATAATAATAATAATAATAATAATAATAAATAAAAATACTTTAGTTGGGCCCAGCAATCGTCGGCTTGATCGTCATCCTCGGTGCCGTATTCGTGACTGGCGAGCATATGGTCATCCAGAAGCGGATGGGTTGGTGATTTCCCTTTTTTCACTCTCAGTCTCTTCGTTCTCCACACTCTCTCGTAAGTCGACCGGGCGAGAGAGTGTGCAAAATGAGGAGACAGGGATTTTCGAAATAGAAATAAAATTGCAGACAACGGCATCGTTGCCGTGCTCGTTGTGATGTTCGGCAAGGCGTTCGTCCAGCATCTGTGGAGCCGATAAATCAAGGATCGTCGTTGACAAATCGGCATTCGTCTCTCTTCATTTCGCGTGCTCTCTCCTATCTGACCGGCGAGAGATCATTTGGAATGACTGAGGCGCGTGCCGAATTGTCATCACCAATCGTCTCTCTTATTCGATAGAGCATTTAATTTGTAAAATTATGCAATAAAACATTAATAATCGCAGTGTTTCGCCGAAGAATAGATACGAGATTCTTTATTATTTATGCAACATTGATGTGATTTTGTTGAATTTGTGAATTTCTTCTTTTTCAACGCGAAGAAATGACAAGTAATGCAATAGCGAACGCGGAGCCTGGAAATACCTTCCATTCGAAATGAACAAAAAGGAGAAACTACCGTAGCTTGAAGCCGCAGACGTCGTCGTTGTGGCCGTCGTCGACGTGGTCGCCGTTGAGCTCTGCGTCGTCATCTCCGTCGTTGCTTCAACCGTCGTCAGCCTCTTGATTCCGGTCGTCGTCGTCTTAGGCGTGGTTGTCGTGCCTAGAACAAGCAATGATTGCGCACAACACTAGGGCTACAAATAAAGCCCCTCATTCTACTCTGCTCTCATCATTCTCCTCATACACAACGCATAGTTTATCCAGGTTGACTCGAGTATAATTGGGGTCATATTGATCGAACAATCATATTTCCAATGCAAACGCACTCCATTTGTCGTCCACAGCGCGGTAGGTCATCTGGAATTAATTATCATTATTTTCGAGATGTTTTAGATTTACCAACCCTGAATCCCTGCACGTTTACTCCTCCATTGGGTTGCCAGGAGACTCTCATGAAGTTGGAGTTGGACGTGAATGTCTTCGACTGACCAGCGACGATTTGTCCGGACAACCTGTGAAGTTATTTTTTTCAGTGAAATCTCTTTTCGTTTTGCACGCACTCTCGCCCGGTCTACTGACGAGAGAGTACATAGAATGAAGGACGATATTTAGTGAAATATTAGGAAAATCTCGTACGCGGCCACAAGTTTTCCTCCAATCTTTGCATCGGTCAGGAGCAGTCTGTCACAGCAGGAATTCGCCTGGAGCTCTTCGATCTGAACATTAAATAGATTAGAATAGCATTATAAATGCTAGATACATGTGGGAAATTTAGAAAGGAAAAGAGAAGGGAGGATGGTTTTCTTCAAATCAGCTTTCCTTGCAAAAGTAAATCACTTACCGTAACTTGCACGAACATTCCGGGATCCACAGAGAGGACGTAGTCGCAAGCAATGGAGGCGTCATAGGGGTAGCCAGGCGAAGTGATCTGAATGGTCTGACTCTCTCATTTCGCAACGCTCTCTCGTCGATGCGAGAGAGCATAGGAAAGTGAGAGAGTCACACAGTAAATAACCCACATTGTCGCCCGCCTTGAAGGGTCCAGCGGCGCAGGAGGGCGCTGGTTCGGCTGCAATTCAGTCTTTTTAAGCTCATTTAGCGCCTTATTGAGTGAAGAAGTGAAAAAGTGGGTGAATTCTCACAGCGAACGCAGACGAATGGCAGTTTCGACGAACAATCGGCGTTAAGCCACTGCCCCGAGGAAGAGAAAGTGTCCATCACAAGGCAATCCCCTCTGCCGTCCACGGGGTAGCCTGGAACGAGTAGTTCTTTCATGAATCTCAACATGTCCATCTCCATCTTCAAAAAGGCTGTAAACCGCCCGCCTCTACATTTCCTATGCTTATCTATATTATTCGTGGTTTCTTGCTTCAAACACGTACCGGGATAGGTGTTGTCGTAGTCCCAGGCTGAGCCGTCCTCCCATGCGAAGGTCTCGTTTTCCGCAATTGATGCGCCAATGAACAGCCCGTTGGTGGCTCCACTCGAGTAGGCCAGTTGATGAATGAAGGCGTTTTCCTGGAATTATGATTTTTAGATTATTAATATTTATTTTTATTTATTAATGTAGAACCTGTGCGCTGTGAATCGAAGCGAATTCGGCATTCATGTCCTGACAGGTCGCTTGAGCCGCAGTGAAATTAGCAGCGGGCGAGCCGATCTGCACGAATAAATGGCCGAATGATAGAATGAAAATAGAATTTGGCACTCGAACCTTATAGCACTGTCCATTGTTCGATGCGAAACCATCGCTGCACGAGTTGTGAGACGGTAGAGGAGGTAGTTGTCCGGTGCAGTATACGTCGAAAGGACCCTGGTCGTAAGCTGTAAATTTTATAGTTTTTGCGAAAAAAGCATCAGAACTTTGACATGATTGCAGTGTAATGCCAGATTAGTTTCCCAATCTTTCGCATTTGGCATTTTAATGAGCAGCAAAATAACGCACAATAAGTCCAGCGGCCGGTGCTCTGCTCCATGGTCCACATTCCTCCACAGTAGTATCCAGGGCAATTCCTCTCCGGCGGTAGCTCGCAGCTTACCAGTTTTTCTATAAATCAATTTTTTATTGGTTATTGTTGTTGGTTTCACAGTTCAAAACATGGGTTATCATCTTTTCATTCTGCAAATTCTAAATTTACAATTCGAATCACTAGATAATACCTCTATCGTAGTTGCCGTACGGCGTGTAATCGACGATTGATCCGTCGATCCACTGCCAAAGATGCGTGAGGTTGTTGCAGACGAGGCCTAAACAGCAGAATACATGACCTATTTGGCGGACAACTGACCCAGTAGAGTGCGAAATACCGGTAATCGTCTCTTCATTTCGCGCACTCTCTCACCGGTCAGAGAGGCGAGAGAGCACGCGCAATGAAGAGACGATTACCCATATTTCGAACTCTATTACCCAGGAAGAGGTTGTTCTGTGTGGCCTGTGCAGTCCAGTAGGATTGCTCCTGAATGAATTAATTTTATTGAGCAACTATCTTGAAATCAGGAGATCGACCCTCTGACACCCCATCTTGATCAACGCCCAGAAAGCGAAACTGATAAATATTGCATTGTGCTTGGGATCCATGGACCTAAGAGAGTGCCAGGCAAGTAATCAAGATACTATTATGGCACTATTGAGAACGATTGAGAACCAAAACGATTGAGAACTCGAAGTGTCCTTCCTCGGCGCAGGTATTCCTCGATTCTCTCCAACCAACGTGGGCGGAGCTTGCGGACTCTAACTGTTATCACTCACCTCTTCAGAATGAATGATCACCGGCTTGAGATTGTACTGGCGCAAGTCGTCGCTGTTGCAGGAGGTCGCGAAGCACGAGGGATCAGCCCAATTGCACCTGAGAAGGGGTAAAAAGGTTAAGTTGCTTCCACAATCAAGGCGATTTCAAGGCGAACTGGAACCAGTCGACCACGCCTGATGGTGCACACCGATTAGGCCGGGTACGGTGAGAAGAAGGGATTTATGGACCCTTTTTGCAATTTGAGGGCGAAAAGCGTACCATTTTCGGTCGACCTTTCCTGCGCACGTTCCATCACGAACGATGTCGAAGGAATCCGGGCAGTCGCCAGCGACGATCGCTGGAAGGTACATGTGACTACGCATTCTAGGCATTTGCGGGAAGACACTGCTAGGAAAGTGAATAACACTGAGGAAAATTTGAAAAATAGGTAATTATTTATGATTCATTCGTCTGATTGCTAACGATAAACAAGTAGAGGCTTAGATCAGTGTACAATGGCTCACCCAATATCGATGAGAATAGCAGCAGTCTCCACATTTAGATGGTAGAGACAAAGGAATGACAGAAAAAGTGAGGAATCGAGAGACCATCGCCACTTTTAAGCGCAGTCTCATCTCTTATCAGTCGTGCCTCACCTTTTCCGTTAGTATAATGGAGAGAGCAAATAGAGCGGAAATCGAAAGAGCATTGCAAAAGAATAGTACATGATGTTGCCCAGACTTTCGCAATAAAAAAATTGTGACTATGTCATCGGAACTAAGTACGCTAGATAACGAGAAAAGAAAAAATTTTGTATTTTGTTTCGAATTGTGCCTTTATTGTCGTCTGGTGCGTCTAACGTGATATCTGCAATGCTATCCGCACTTGCACACAAATTCTGTTTCATAAGAATGAGTCACGAGAATGGGCCCAGGAATATAGCAATCCGCCTAAATCCTGCGACGCATTTGTGATAAGAATGCGTATAAAATGACGGGAAGTGAAGTGATTGAATCCATCGAATAGATGCGTGCGCTACTCTTCTTTGCCGGTGAGCTCATTTCAATCGTAAAATTATTAATATCGCTTCTCAGCTCTCCTAGGAGCAATCGTGGCTCACTCGTGCCCTCAGAGATATCGGCTGATAGAAGACAGGTATAAATAATAAAAAAATAAATAATATTTTTTTAAAAATTTAAAACTATTTGTTGCTCAGATGCATCCGCAAGTTGGATCTGGGAAGAGGCGTCAGTTGGAGTCTGGACGATATCCTGTCCGACGCTCGAAGTCAGTGCACCAGTGATGGAGCGACCTTCCCCATCATCAAGAACGCCGAGGTATTGGAGTATTACGTATTTTTTCATTTATTAGTTGTCCTGACATCAGACGATGGGTCTGCAGGAGGCAGGAGCATACATCACAGTCCAAAATGCTGACAATTCAGGAGAACGAGAGCTTCAATCGCATCGCTAACTCATTCCCGCTAATCAGATCGGGACAGATGTATCTGGCACTTGGTAAGTCCTAAATAGTCAAATTTTCCTAGACAGGCCTCTTCATTCCAAACATTCTCTAAAGAGCGCACGAGTCGAGAGTAATCCATATGGGTCAAGGATAGTAAAACAAATGGTGTCTGAAATATTAATCAACTCAAATTTCAGACCTCGTGTGCAATCAGTCGACGCGTCGTCTCGAGTGGGCGGACGGCACTTCAGTTTCCTTCAGTCCCCAGCCAGTCGTCGACTTCGACTTCGATTGCGTCAGCACGAAGAGTATGGCCGTGTCCAGACCGGTGAGGAACTGATGAATTGAGCAATCGTCTGACTCTCTCATTTCGTAATGCTCTCTCGCCGGTTACAGCACACAGCGTTCTACCCCTACAGAAAAGGAGGGATCACTTTACATATCGAACTGCAAATTCGAAACTTGACAGGTTGCAGAAACATATCGCTATCCTCATTCTGAACAAGGGGATTAATTTTTGAATTTTCCCGCGTTGCCTTATTCGCGATATGTTTCAGAGATATCTCAAATTGTGAATGGGTTTTGTAGTTTGAATACGGTAACGCGGGAAAATTCAAAAATTAATCCCTTTGTTCACCCTTATCTGGAGAGAACAAAGGGGGTCAGAACGCTGTGAGCAGCGAGAGAGCATGCAAAAATGAGAGAGAATTGAATGAATTGAACTGAAGTCAAAGTTCAAAAAACTGCTTTATTTTCCGAATTCGTATGTAGGCAACGTGTTGTTATAATTTCAGTCCAACAACACGTGGATGCTCATGCAGTCCGATATATCGGGACTATATCCCTACTGCGCGCTGTGCGTCTTCCAGCCAACAACGGTTCGTTATTCCTTGCATTTCATCATTATCTAAAGCGACCTCATTTCAGGATTGAGTGCAACAACTTTGCATGTCCAGTCGGTATCGCTGTCATGCAATGATAAATCGTTTTCCGGAAATTTTCTACTACATCAATAGATAATTCTTCTTTATTGGTCAATTATGAAAGACTCCAAGTCAGCAGCCGACATATATCTTGATCACACTACGGTCCTGCACAATATCACGTTTTTATCAATTTTATATGAAATACAATCATTTTATCATGTTCGAAGACGACCCTGCACGTGCAATCAGCAATATCCCCGTAGATTTGAATCTCTGCCTTCCACCGTAACAAAAAGAAATAATAGTGCAGAGGCTCTCCTTCGACTCGCAACTGCAATATTTTCTGAATTATATCTGAGACAATACGAATTCTAACCTTTGCTGCTTTTCGATGAGTAATTCGCGATATTGAGCGATCTTGAACAAATTCATTAATTCGATGCTCAAAAATGTCCTTTGTTAGTTGTTGATTGGTTCGAATTCTCCACTCGCCTTTTCGTTGTTTGGCCAATCGAATCTATAAAATATGAATAACTTTGTATAGATTATTACCAAACCGCAATCTTCTCGGTCAACGGATCACATGGAACCATGATCGAAGTGCTAATGAGGAGGTAGAAACGAGGAAGACGTTGGATGAATCTGTCGGAGACAGTGGTTGGGTGAAGCTGGAAAAGGGGAAATGGGACAAATAAAAAATGAATAAAAAATTACAGTGGGGTGATCTGAGCTGTGAACGTAAAAACTGTAAGCGTGACGATTTCCAGATATGAAACCATCCATGAATGCTGCGTTGAATATCGTTGCTTCATCAAAATCTCCAGTTAATATAAAAAGAGCGTGCAGATTTAATGATAAAAAGAACTTTGAAAAACTGAATTTGCACATTTTGTTGCTTTTTCGGCTTTATTATCTCACTTTTCGTTCTGATCTTCAGGAATTGCTACGGCTGCCATATGGACAACATCCATGTATCGAGGAACCATGATTCTTCTCAAATGGTCGATAAAATCTGCACAAATGAACACCTGAGATTCCATACCATTGATTGCATAATCAATAATCCTCACATTATTAATGGCGAGGTGTCTGATGGTGCAGCTTAACGTCAACTGTCTCGCTCGAGCGAAGAAAAGGGGTATGTAACAGAATGTGGAAATGTCCGTTGCTATATCGGACGTATTATCACCCGCATGAGTCTGGAATATCAATGTTCTTGACGTTCCGGTGAGTGAACCGTCAATTCAAAATGATTTAACCTCGCTTACTTTCATCCATTCCTCAACTTCCTTCCTCGCACCACTGTGGAAGAGTTCTATCATACTCTTGGATCTGGGCGTATCGAGTTTTCTCTTAAGTTCTCGTCGTAGGACGTAAGCATAAATGTCACGGGAAAAATTCAAGTGGAAAGCGAGGGCATTTGCAAACTGCAAAGGATTGAAAGATTTGAGATATTTTATCATTTTCACCTGTTTGATAATCAAAGAAGTTTGTGCTTTCGGAGTGAGTTCATATAGGTGAATTGATAAAGTGTGCATCTTTTGGCTAACCCACATGGTAGTTAAGAGACCGGCTAGGTAAGATTCGAGGGTTTGACCGCTATGGCCGGACATCGATATCTCAGATCCCGACCAAAACTTTTCTGGGGATACCCCTATGGGTCCCCAACACCAAATGGGACTTTATATGGTCATATCTCAAAAACCCAAAAAGGGGCGGGGCTTCAAATTTAAAAAAAGAAAAATTCGCCATAAAAAAGTGGTGCTACCTAGGTCCAATGTTAGTGTGGATTTATTATATAC
>LS589398.1:51741-63254 GCA_900490775.1 Pristionchus maxplancki
GTATATAATAAATCCACACTAACATTGGACCTAGGTAGCACCACTTTTTTATGGCGAATTTTTCTTTTTTTAAATTTGAAGCCCCGCCCCTTTTTGGGTTTTTGAGATATGACCATATAAAGTCCCATTTGGTGTTGGGGACCCATAGGGGTATCCCCAGAAAAGTTTTGGTCGGGATCTGAGATATCGATGTCCGGCCTATCCTGGAGTCTTACCTAGCCAGTGTCTTAACAAATCAACTCTGAATTTTTACGTTTTATAGCTAGTTGTTTCTATTTTTCCAAATGGAAACGACTTGCAATCAAGAATACAAAAGATGCCTTACCTGTTAAGGAAACCGAAAATCGCTCTAAGGCAATCATCCGGAAGACTTGAAATGCAGTCCTAGAATACATTTTATGCAAAGCAGAAAAGCATAATTTAACTCACATCTTCCCCAATCTTAGGCGACGAGGAAAAGAAAGTGAGCTTATCAGCCTCAAGCTTAGCCATGGCAGACAAATACGCCTGATGCGGGTCGTCTACGACTCTTGTTGTTGGCATACTGCCGAATAATAGATTTTAGCCCTCCGAACTGAATTGGCCTTGAAAATAACCGCTGGCCTAGCAGTGGCTCACCGCAGGACGTAAGTGTTTACCTTTACTACTGAAAATACAGAAAATACTGAGACTGTGGAACAAATAAAGAAGAGAGTTCTGGACGTGATTGCGTCCTTTTTTCAATAAGCGACGCACAAAAGCAACAATTTGAAGAATGACGCCAAATCTTCTTTATTGGTCAATAATAAATAACTCTATCGACGTCTAGCAGTTATTGTTTCCACACGAGCACGGGGCAGACTCGCACACATAGATTACTCCGCCCATCGCGCAGTTTGCTGCGGTCCTGAAAATATCAAATACGTCATTTCGAAATAACGTCACCGTAACCGATATTCTGAATATCTCTGATGCGACTGAATACTTTTTCTAAGCCTTTTTCGAAGATGGATGAGGTAAAAATATTATTCTCACCATCTGACATTCAGTCCGGTCTTCTGCGCGGCGTATGCACACATCGACTTTCCTCCGTTTGTATCCGGCTGATTGACGTCCCAATCGGTGAATGGGTCGGTGGACTGGAAACAGATTCATTTTGAGTGCAGTGCTAAAGGAAGATCTGGGCGCTAGGTCGGATGAGAACCGGAAATAGGCGAGAGACAACTGTTATGTCAGAGACGGTATTGCAAAATAGTTCTCATCCGACCTAGTGCCGAAGATCTGAGTTTTTATTTTCGAAAATGCAACCTCGTCTTCCCAGTTCCATTCGGTGCCGTTGTTCTGCATTCCCAGCCAGTACTTCTCTTTCGGCCCGAACTCAGAAGCGACTGAATACGATGATTTTCACTTTTTAGAGGTGGAGAACGTAAAGTAGAGATTACCACTATTGACGAAGAACTCCTTCGGCTGATCGTGAATTGAGACCAGGAACCCGCCCTCTTTCTTGCAATTCTCGCTCGCTCGCTGCTGCGGAAAGCCGTTGTCCGAAGCGTGAAAGCAGCCTCCTGAGTTATTGTTTTTTCATGTTGAAATAGAAAAACAACAACAACAACAAAAACAAAAATAAAACAAACGATTGGCTTGAGTGCGCGGGCTCTTGACGTCGTCGTTGAAAGCGTTCTTGGAAAGAGCACAGAAGCAGTTAGCTTCACATAAAACAGCCAGATTGTTCAGATAGTTCTTTGTTAGGTCAGTGAAGTAGAAGTTGTCCGAGGCCAATGACTTCAATCCCGGGTTTCCAGCGCCTCCCTTGTCAACGAATTCTGCAAAAACACAATTTGATTTTCGAAAATGGGTCTACCCAATCACCGTTCACGATGATAACTCCGCCTGTTGCCTTGAAAATGTCAGGAATGTCTGCAGTACTGGAAGTAGTTTAGAATAATAACAACAACAACAACAACAACAACAATAATAACGTAAAAACAACAACAAACAGCGGAGAATTGGTGAGGAAGAAGACGATTTGTCTCGCATTGTCTCGATAGGAAGGCTGAAGAGTGCCCGCACCAAGTAGTTGATAGGCTACAGTCAGGGCACTGAAATGCAAAGGTGAACGTAAGTAAGCTGATAAGGGAGTGGTAATGAGGGTGCTAGGTCGGATGAGAACCGGAAGTGGGCGAGAGACAACTGTTATAAAAGAGACGGTATTGCGAAATAGTTTTCATCCGACCTAGTGCCTTAATGAGACAAATACGATTCAGGCACGCACGCTGCAATATCAATACTGTCGATGGCCTGTGCTTTAACGGAATCGAGGGTGTCGGTAGCATTCATGTTCAAGTTGTAGACGACCTGCAATACTCAATAATGATAGATTCTACGGAATTAAGCTTACCTCAAACTCATCCGAAGCAGCAATAACGCCGATTCTCGAATAGAACTTAGCGTTCGTATCAGTGCTCATCAACGCGACCGTTGAGAGCACCAACGTTTTGGCCTAGAAAAACAATCAGTTTGACGAATCTTTGTTCCGATTACATCTTCCAGCTTTGCTCCCATCGACGTATCGAGAATGAACGCGACATCGATCCAGATCTCCGAAGGATCCCAGTTATCAAACCAGCCATCTACGAGGGCACAATTGCAGTAGTTATCTGAGGCTGCGACTACGGGCGAAGGGGTTGGCATGGCTGAAATCGTCCCTGTATTTCGAATACTCTCTCACCAGCCAGAGCGGCGAGAGATCGTGCAGAATGAAGAGAGTCACTAACCAGTGGGCGTCGGCGTCGGCGATCTTTGCGTATATCTAAGCAAGAATCCCTGATCGTTCACCATGCTGTCGTACCAAATAGAGATTGACTTAATTAGTTAATTAATTAGCTAATTAAAAGTGTTACCTGAGATTTATCAATAAGAAAATCCATGTCTACTTGTTGGTTTCCAGAAATTCTGAAAGTTGTTGTTAAAAATGGCTGAGCTAAGACGAACTCATACTCGATGGGCTGGTCACCGTTCTTCTGAATTGACAAACTGTGAAATTCGTTCAAATTCGGCACCACAGACAAGAGGATGGAGAGTGGAGTGCTGAATGATGTTCAACAATATAATTTGAATATGAGCGATGCAACTTCGTTGTTGACACGAGTTTATAGCTGTCTGCTGGATTGGAGGAAGGAGATTTGGAGACCTGAATACCGCCTGAATGGAAGATTTTTCTATTGCGATTGCTGTAACCGCGAGCTCGAGATATGAGTCGCAGTCTCTTCAGTTCAAGCACTCTCTCTCCCGGACGACTAACGGGAGAGCGTAGGGAGTGAAGAGACGGTGACTCGCATTTCGTGCTCTACGCACCACTGCTGGGATTCAAGCAACCATTCCAACCAGGCAGCGTGATGAAACCGTCAAAGGAGAGGTCACGAGTATTTTCTGAAAGTTTTCAATTGCTCAGCCACCATAAATCTGTTTTTGTTTGTTTCACCGCTCACGAAAGTTTGTCGATGACTGTAGGGTGAGTGCAGTCTTCTCCGTGACCGCGAGTGAGATGAGCGGAGTGTTCTGTTGGAGGGAGAAGCCAGGAAACCAGGGATCGTCCCTGAATGACATCGTTGATGATTAGTTGGCACTTCTACGGTTTCTGGCCCCCTTCTTCCCTACCCCACTCTGCCATTCATTCCTCGCAATCACCAGTTTCCTTCTCGGTGGTGGGTTGAAGGGGGCCAGAAATCGAAGAAGTTCCGATTAATTTTCAACTAGAGATCACGAATGCCAATAAACTTGCCTGGTCACAAGCGCGATCGGACAGCCATCTTTGTCGTCGTCGAGCGCGTTATCGAAGCCGGCCAGGCGCACGACGACTGTGTTGGGCTACAAAGACCTTTCTAACTCTTTAAACTCATTTCACGATAGATAGCAAGGCAATTAGCACCATTGTAGTGGCTTGTAAAGCTAATAATTTCGAAAATAGAGAATTTCGAAAATATACTCGATTACCTCCTGACTCGTCAACGCCGTCAGCATCTGCGCATCGGCGCTGAGGAAGGTGACGATCTTCGCCGTCGTCGTGACTTCAGAATCCCGCACGTCCGTGGCATCGTAGACCTCGTAGTCGTCAACGGCGGTGGCTGCAATGACTCGTCTCCTCGTATGATTCTCTTCATTCTGCAATAGTGATGGCAATTCGGCACGCGTCTCTCTCGTTTCGAATGATCTCTGGTCAGTCAGAGAGGCGAGAGAGCACGCGAAATGAGGAGAGACGGGTGCCGATTTGTCAACACTATTCTGCAAGCTCTCTCGTCTCTCTGGTCAGTGAGAAAGCTCGTGCAAAGGGGAGATGCCTGGAGCAATGATCTGACTCTCTCACTTTCCTGTGCTCTCTCGTTTCTCTAACCGACGAGAGAGCATTGCGAAATGAGAGAGTCAGACCCTACGCCTGCGATGCCATCCTTACTCAAAATGGGCATGATTTGATCTGTTCATGGTAGTCGTTTGAGTTATTACGGAGGAATAGCATACCGGTAGGAGCAATCGTCTGTCTCTCTCACTTTTCCATACTCTCTCGTTTCTCTAACCGACGAGAGAGCACGGCAAAATGAGAGAGTCAGACCATTCCTCACCGGTAGCTAGATCGACGACGTAGATGACGTAGTTAGACGTCATGTGATCGAGAGCGCTGTTCTTGTCGACAATGTAGATCCTTGCTGGTCCCTAGAAAAATGATTTTACAACGGCCCCTTCTGACTCTCTCACTTTTGCATGCTGTCTCGCCAGTCAGACAAGCGAGATCATGTAAAAAATGAGAGAATGAGACCATTCCTCGAACTAACCCTTATTGTCACCGGGACTTTCCTCTTCCCACTATCAGTCTGTGCTGCGAGCTGGGAGACGCTACAAATGATCAAACTCTCTCATTTTGCCGTGCTCTCTCGTCGGTTAGAGAAACGAGAGAGTGTGGAAAAGTGAGAGAGACAGACGATTGCTCAACTTGCCTGATAATATCGCGATTGAGAGTGGAATCGTGAACGAAGACGTTCTTCAGATAGGGATCGCTGTTGTTCTGGTACACCTCAAATTCCTTTTTTTTATTTTGAAAATAATAAAAAAATTACATTGTTACGGCCTGACGAACCCGCCGCATAGATCACGCAGCCGAAATCGCACTTTTCCAGGTGAACCTGAAAATGGTAGGTCGTTTTTGGAAAGATTGCCCCAGAATGCTTAATTACTAATTAATTAATTAATTACTGACATTATAATGCAGCGGATCGTAGTAATCGATCAGCGTGGAGTTAGAAAAGTTGACGATCGCGTCTGAAATTTGTAAATTATTTTGCACATTAGAAGTAAATAAATTTAATACGCACATGTAGACCCTATGATAGCTGCCAACAGCAGCAGAGCGGTCTTCATTCTGCAATTCTCACAACTATAAAAGATTTTGAGGCTGGTGCAATGATCAAGAATATTGAAGGTGCCCTGTGAGAACGAAAGATGCATTTATCTTCGGGTTTGCTATCAGTGAGAAGCCATCAAATGATATCAGCCAGTCTTTATTGCAATATTTCCTGTTTAGATTGTACCGAAAACGTAGTTCGCTGCGTCTATCATGTTGTCTGATAAAAGCACAATGCATAACGCGAGTCGGAAGAGGTTTTTATCTTTACCATCTTTCGATCTTGAGAACTCATGAAGACACTGTACAAGATCTTTGGATTGTGATCGGAAAAATCTATATTTGTTAAAGGAAACTTGCGATTTTTACATTTTCCATCAAGATGAATTAGTATCAAACCCGTCAAGGTTAGTGCCCACCTTTCACGAATTAGAACGCGTTTGACGAGATGAGTTGGTAATCACCCGACCCTCAGTTCTCGTTTCACTTTCACTACCTCAAAATCACTACCTTTTCTTACCGACTTCAAACCACTGTCTAACCTCTGCATTTGATAGATAATAACCCACTTGCAGTAGCATGGTATCATGGCTGGACTGGCTTCGACCCCATCTTCTAGCAGATCGCATCGATCGTCTCAATTATCTCGTTACTTCTGTGATTCTCTTCATATTCTGCATCGTCGTATCAGCTAAGCAGTTAGTATATAACGTTTGGCTTTTAGAAGTGTCCAGGAGCCTTGGATTTTCGAAAATAGCTATAATGCGGCAGGCAGACAGGCAGGCACAGTCCGCCCTTGCGTGGAAAAGTCTAACTACCTTTCCCTTTGCCTTTAGGCAGCCAGATTGTGACTTGCAGGTACTTCGGTTCCCCCATCGAGTGCTGGACGCCGATGGAGTTCAAAGGTAGGGATGGCTTGGCAAGAAATGACTCTCTTCATTCTGCACGTTCTCTCGCCTCTCTGACCGGCGAGAGAGAGCGTAAAATGAAGATACGATTTCTTGCGAGGCCATCCTCATTCAAAGGTGCCTGGGAGCAGTACACGGAGAGCTTCTGTTTCGGCAATTCGTATTCTTTGCCTTCTAATAATGACGCTGACGATGGCTCGGAAAGATCAGTAAGGGTGAGTGGAACTTTCGCTTAAAGGGGGAGAGGCACGAAGCGAGCTAGAGTCACTATAGCAGAGGGGGTATATTGAGCGCGCTCTCTCGCTCGTTACCTGCACCGCAGGGTCACTTGGCTCACAGCCAATTGATCGGTTTGAACTAAAAATTATGATCTGGGAGTTTGGAAAGTGTAATCGGGTAACGACGACCCATCATCTCACTTCGAGCGCTCAGTTAGCCAGATATTCGTGCCTATACCCCTTTAAAACCGAACAGCGAGAAAACTTCTGAACAACTTCGTTTCCAGGCATCAACCATGTATCAGTGGATCCCCGTCATCCTCGCTGTCCAGGCGATCATGTTCTATCTGCCGAATTGGATCTGGTTGATGCTCGGCATGTTGTCGGGTAGAATCAGAATTATTAGAAGAAATCTTATCTTAAAAATCTTCGAAGAAATCTTAACAGGAATCGATTTCGAATCCGTGGTAATTGACGCGAGCAAAATGCGCGGTTTTCCTGTGGAGCAGAGAAAAGCTGTTGCCCAGAGGATCGCCGGATATCTCTACGATGCAACTGCCATGAAACGGTATAATGTCTTCTTGAAACAACTCTTGCAGAAATTTTTCAGTCCAAATTCTACATGTTGCGCAACTGTTCTCTACTTCGGCATGAAGGTGAATAATGTAAATACAATTTGAAATAATCAAACTATTCAGATCGCCAATATCTTAAACCTGATCGTTCAAATTCTTCTGATATACTTCTTCGTCAATTCTCAAGTCTTTCCGCAAGAGGCCCTGTGCGATGTTGGAATACGTAAAATCGGCGGCATCAGTCGATACACAGTGCAGTGTTCACTGAGCATCAATGAGCTAAATGAACAGATCTATCGCTTTCTATGGTGAGGCCCAAAATCCGGTTCTGGATATTCCCACTGGTTCCAGGTTCTGGTTCTTGGCCGTTCTTCTAGTGACTATCATCAATCTTATCTACTCTGCATATCAGATTCTCATTCCCGCAGCGAGAGTATCGTCTTGCAAGCGCTGGCTTACCACAGTAGGTTCCCACGTATTGAATGAGTCTTACTCTACTCATTTTCAGCATCAGAATACCGACACTGAAGATCTCGTGCTCAGTCGATTCGCCGTCAACCTTCAGCCCGGTTGTTTTTTATGTCCTAAATGATAAGATGCTAACAATCGAAAGTACATAAAATTCTATTAATTGTAGACAACATGCTCGCCATGCGATTCATCGAAGCTAACGCTGGAGCGATTGCCGCCAAGGAAATTGCCGTTGAGCTCTTCCAAAAGTTTACCGAGAACGTGAGTAGTACTGATTTCAAATTTTTGTTTCTGTAACTTTTGACTTGTAGCTGACCCTCGCGAACGATCCTTCGTGCACAGCCTGACATGAAGACCGCTGAGGAATGAACGAACATGTTGAAATCGTTACTCCAACGTTGTTCATTTAAAAAAATATTGAATTGCGTGATAAACTTATGCCCTTTTTCAACGAACCGACACAGACATTATTTTACATGAGATTATTTTCAATGCAATCACGAGAGAATTTATTTGCCTAATGCATCACGGAAACGGAGTGGAACTTAATGCTGGCCTGTCCACGCCTGTGATGAGTAACTTTTCATCGCCTCTCAGTCATACCATGTTTGTTCAGCGAAGAAATTCGAGACCTCTCCCTCTCCGTCTTTATCTCTCAACGCTTCGCACCTCTTCGCACCCCCAGAAATGCGCTTGGTGGCACTAATTCTATCGATAGTGACAGCTTCAGCTGCTGTGCCTGCGATTCGCCATCATTTCGAGGTATTTTCTGTTTTTTTTTCTGAAAAAAACTCTTTTTTACAATTTCCAAGAACTTCCTGAACGAACGAGTGACGCTCAACGAGTATGAGCTACCGGTGATCAATGAAACAGTAGGTTAGAGAAACTTTGATCTTATTTTCGAAATAAAATTTGAAATCAGGCCCCGACGAAGAGGAGGAATACACGGGAGTTATGGTTATGGGATCCCTGCACAACCTGGAGATCGACTTCGTGATCAATGTAAGACCGTATTTTGTCACCAATTTTATCAATTCATAAATAAATTATTTCTCAGAACGATCACACGGTGTGCTCTGCATTCAAGATACTGTACGTGAGTTATTGCTGTGGTTTGCTTCACATTCAAGAATTTCTAGCAAAAATTGGTGATTTTAGTCCTACATCGATCCACACCTCGCTTGGGATCAGGAGGCGAACAACAGCACGGAAATGTTCAAAGTGAACTCGACCGACGTCCGGATCATCGATCGCTGTCGTCGGTAAGCTCTATTTGAACGAGTGAAACCGGGAGAATTGGGCAGTGCGTAAATGAATTATTGGCGGACTGGGATATGCCAACAACACACCCTTTACTCGTTGTGCAATCACCATTTCTGCTTTCAGAACGATGGCCATGAACCAGTCAATCGCTACCACGCGAGTGAGTTTTTTTTCTAACTTCTGCACTTCATATTTCGATCTTTCCAGCTCTTTTCGGACGGTATAGTGCTCACTACTGCGTGGATCGAAACGATAACTAAGTGCCGCAAGTTGGTGAGTTTTCGCATTGGATGAGGCAGTTTCTCAAAATGTGAGCCCAATCTTTTGCAGTCCGACCGCATCGACTGCTCCGATTGCTTCGCTATCGCACAGATCGATGACTTCACCATTGGCGTCCACGAGAATATCACGCTCAAAGCAATTTTTAAATTATTAATATAAAACTGATGAAAAACTGCAGGGACTACCCGAGAAGTGGCAGATCCAGAACGGGAGCATAACTACCGAAATAAGGAACGGTACATGGGCAGGGTACTGGGAGACGCGAGAGGTATATCTTAAAGCCTGGATAAAGATCCAAAAGCGTTTTGAATGTGCTCATCAACTACACGCTGATTCGCGAAGCACCACAGACGTCCGACCTCAACCGCAATCTAGGCTGCTTCAGTGAGTGAAGCCATCTCAACGTAGAAAAGTATGAAATACACTTTCAGTTGTCTTCATCCATTTCATGACTTTTTTCGGCATGCCATGGGTGGACAAGCCGGTAATTTTCCTTTTTTGAGCAATATATTGTGCAATAATGACCTTTTCATATGCGCCTGTGCTGCTACGGTATGATCATCACAGTGTCTGCTGTGTTTGCATCGGGACTGCACCTGGAGCGTCCAACGTGTGAGCATTGTATTATTTTAGTTACCGTTCGTAATCGTAGCTATCAAATTTTGTAAATTCGAATTAAGAACTTGCAGGGATCATCATCTTCTGTCAGGCCATCACCTCGTTCGGTTACGCCGCTTTCCGACCGTACTACTTCTCCCGAGAATATATAGAAAGATTTCGCTTCCGTCTATGATACTACTTGGAAGTGTTGTGCTCTGAAGAGATAAACTGTTGATTGATACATCTGACCTTTTTTCATTTCGCAATGCGTTTCAACAGAGAACTGACACTGGCGAGTCCTTCCTTGCGCCTCTTGACACGCCTGTGTTTGCTCGCTTTCGAAATTCGACACGCTTTACCTTGTCGAGACCTTACTCATCCATCTTCCGTAACGGAAAACTCATGTTGCTTCCACCTTTCCTTTTTTGCGCGTACTCCAAGAAAAAGATTATGTTAACACTTTTTGAGCCATGAAGTGCGCGGCATTACTTGTTTGCGCTGCAGTAGCACTCACGGCCCTTCACGATAGCATGGAGGTGAGTCATTTCAATTTGGAAAATAAGTAAGGGAAGCAGCCTAATGTTCATTTTCAGGAGACGACGATTGATCGAACACTAAAGATGAGGATGGATTACTCTGAATATGAGACGGGAACTTGGGATGACTCGCCAGGTTCGTTTTTCCCAAATCAAAGCAGTCGTTTGAACTAGGAAATATGCGTTGGTTGTTCTAGGATAATAATAAAAAATTCAGAAATTAATTCAACGAAAACAGAGGATGAAAAGGATACGAGACTGTGGCACATTGGCGTGAAGGGCTCATTTCATCAAATCCAGCTGACCAGAGTGGTTCGTCAAAGTTTCTAATACGCGACGATTTCGAAAGTGATACAGAATGGGACTTTTTTTCAGGATGAACAAGAAGAGGAAATCCACGCCAACATCACGATCTCTTATGTACGTTTTACGAAATGATGATGAATTGTTACGAAATGATGATGAATTGTTGCGATTTACAGGTCTTCGTCCACCCAACTTTCAAGTGGAATCCGGCAGAGAATAGCAACGTCTCGCACATCAAAATAGAGCAAGGAGAGCACAGAGGATTGCACGAGAGTGTCTCTTTCTTGCCGTTTGGCGGCTGCTTCAGGTTCGATGCGTTGTTTATCCATTTGAAAAGATGTTCAGGACCTTTGCATTCAAGGAGCTGGAGCGCTACACTGCGGTTTTTTTTTATTTTGAAATATGAATGTAAGGATTGTTAGTTTTGCAGATATCCTTTGACGGCACAGTGAGCGCTACGTCCGTATTCGAGACGACCTCGTTCTGCCCCATGATTGTGAGATTTATGAAAAAAAAAATCAGGACAGAAAGCACTGTTTTAGTTCGACGATAAACCGTACGACAGCCACAATTGTACCGTGTGCTTCTTCCTTCCGATGGTCAAATACTTCAACTTCACGCTTGCTCAAGAGACCCGAATGGTGGTGAGTGCTGAGAATTAAAAACACGTGCGTCCTCTCTCGACACATTATCAAGAATTGGTGAATAGGACAGACGTCTTATTTCGAAATTTGAAATAAATTTGCTTTAAAACGGAAAAATGAATATGTTCAGGGATTGTACGGCACAGCGTGTCAGAGAAGGGAGATAATCCAATTATCGCGTCCGAGGCCAATGCGTGTCGCCCTTCTCATTCTCGCCCAACTCGAGTGATCAGAGCGGTGGTGAATGAGAATGAGAGAGCTTTTGGTGCGAAATGATCAGTTTAGATAAATAGGTCTCAGTGAAACGTAACAAATTCATTTGATGCGCCGTGTCATTGT
>LS589398.1:73917-93746 GCA_900490775.1 Pristionchus maxplancki
TTGGTGGCTTGCACGGCCATTTTGGTTGAGTTAGTGCTGAAAACGGCGTGAAAAACGGATTTCGTCATATTGCGTAGTGATGATGAAATATGTGTAAAATGTGAAATCTTTGACCACGTGGAGTTGTTTGGTTGCTTGCCTGGCCATTTTGGTTGAGAAAGCGGTGAAAACGGCGCGAAAAACAAATTATTGCATAGTGGTGACGTAATATTGCATAGTGATGACGAAATAGGTATTGATTTTTTTAGTGTAACTTTTCATGACAAGTCGATTGGTACCGGTCCTGGGTCTGTGCGATGATGTTAAAGTGGTTTTTCAGGCATTTTTTTTGGAGCGTGACAGACAGACAGACAGACAGACAGACAGACAAGCAGACAAGCAGACAAGCAGACACCGTGACATACAGACAGACATCTTGATATTATATTTTTAGAGGAATATTCAACCTACGCTTTCAAATAGATACTTGCTCCCTGAGTCGAGCACCCAAATACGATCGTATTAATTGCAGGTTCAGTCAGCAAAGCTGGGATGAAGGGAACGCACAAAGTTTCGAAAAAAGTTTTTTATGTTTTAATTCTTTTCTACTACTGACATTGTAATTAGACAAACTTGAAACTGCAAGTAAAATTTGGATTTCAGATATTCTTTTTACATGCCCTTTGGTCGAGATGCTTCATCATCACCAAATGATGCAACAACGCAGAAGAATCGCTATATCATTCAAGCTGAAGAATTAGCCCAGTGGCAAGCATCACTCAACAACAATAGGTGTCAATGGCGTGGCTTGGCGCGTCCACTCCCACCTATTGTTCAGGCAGGGATAAATAGGCTCTGTTCTCATCAGTTAATCAGTCTTCTCCTTCAGTCTTCAGCTCCAGTCTTATCTCCACTCTCCAGCCATGCAGCTCACCCTCACCTCGTCCGACGAGCAGTCCTTCCAAGTCGACCGGCAGATCCTCAAGCAGGCCGGCACAATTGAGACCCTGATCACGGTAAGCGACCCTCTCTATCCTCTCAACCTACCTCCCCCCTTTCCTACTCAAATCCACTCCTGCTATCTCTAATCCGCACCATGAACGGTCGCTCCACACACACTCAACCCATTACCCAATTACGTTTCTCGCGAAACTATAAAGCCAGCTATGACCTACAATCTCCCCTTATTCGCTCAATTCATATCTCATCCAGACGATGGGCCTCGACGACGCTGACGACGACGCGCCCACAATGCCCATCCCGCTGCCCAACGTCGCCGGCAACATCCTGAAGATCGTCATCGACTGGCTGACCATGCACAAGGACGACCCCGTCAGGGAGGAGAAGGTAGTGTTGTTGTTGTTGTTGTTTTTGTTTTTCTTACCTACAATCTATTCAATACGAATACCATTGAAGGAAGACGACGGCGAGCGCAACTCTGAGGACATCACGCCGGAGGACAGAGCCTTCTTGAAGGTGGGTTGTTGTTGTGATCTTCGACTGATAACAACAACAACAATAACAACAACAACTTCAGGACGTCCCCCAGGATACTGTCTTTGGTATCATGCTGGGTGCCAATTACCTCGACATCAAGGGCCTTCTGGAGGTCACGGTCAAGACCATCGCCAACATCCTGAAGACGTGCAAGGACCATGAGGAGATTAGGGCCAAGTTCGGCGTCAGGAACGACTTCACTCCTGAGGAGGAAGCACAGACGAAGAAGGAGAACGAGTGGTGCGTAAATTAGAGTAGCTGTCATTCGTCTCATAAATAAATATTTTCGAACAATCCTCTGATTTTTTAAAACATGCGGGGACTTGATACCCTCTGGACGAGATTTCTAGGTCCACTAGTTTTCAAATAGTGTTCAAAAAGTAAGCGTCCAAGCGTATAAGTCGTAGTTAGCGTATAAGTCAGGTGTGCAAAATTCAAATACGCAACGTTAGCTAATTGCTAGCTGATGCGTCATGATGAAACTTCTTTGAAGATTCTTCATTCATTGCTCTTTGTATGCCCTTTGAGAGTCAAAGTCGAGCCTCGAGAAAAATTTATTCGGCTTGGATTGCGGTAAATTTAGCGTGCATCATGAGCCTGTCAAGTCGTTGAAAGACGTAGAATGAAACTTGAGTTCCGTGGATGCTATCTTTGAGAATATCTTCTTCTTCTGTAATTTGTAATTCGAGATGTGGTACGGATTCATAAAAATAGTGCCGAAAAACATCTCCGACTATGGTAAAGCGAACAACCCCTTGACTTCGCAATTTCAGTCGTCTCTGAAACAAGAGTTTTCCTATTTTAGTCATTTGAAAGCATCAAACCTCAAACAACTCGGGCAACCATTCTGCCTGGAGTACGAGCGAGTAGAGCTCCAAGTCCTCATAAAGGCCAAGATAGTCGATTGCACTCTTAGGCGGATAAAAATAACAAGTCTAAAGCACTTTAAAATGAAGAAATTGGATGTATAAACCCACCTCTAAACATGGCTTTGGGATCCTGAGCAGCAGGCAGATTTGACCTTCCCAATTATGTTGGAAACCAAATTCTCCAAGAAAACGCTCGTTGAACATTTTACACATTGAGAGTTCGAGGTTCTCAATTTCCAGCAACCTGATCGTCTTATTCAAAAGGAACGCGTACAGCCTGAAAAATATAAATTTTTGCCGATCATGGTTTTTATCTATCAAATAACGTAGATGAAAATTAACCTTTCTATACATGTTTCGTCTACCTTGATTCCTAATAGGTCGATCCAGTCTAGGTCTTGCACTGATCTTTCCAAATAACTCATGAGTGAAGACTCGACTAGGATCTGTAGAACAAAGTCAGTTTAGTCTCAGATCCAGTTCTAGAATTTACTCACATTCTTTAGAACAAGACCTTCGTACACAATCCTTTCGGTAAGCTTATCCAGTCTTTCAAAAAGGAGAGAAGGTACAGGCTGATACTTTGTCGGCTGTGTTATTTTACCTTGAAGCAGCATTTGCTGTAAAAATTTCTTATAATTGTTTTTTTTTAAATTCTGACATAGATAAATATCTCACATAATACGTTTCGACACCGCGCCCACTGTATAGAATTCGATTTTCTTTCCTCTCTCCATTCAATTCGTTTTCTAGCATGTAGACATAGTTCAGATTTTCCACTTGAAATAGTTGAAACGCTTGGCCATGCTCGTTCTAGAATCGCTCGTTTAACTTTATTTAATATTTCGGATATTTTAATATTTAACTTTAATATTTAATATGACATCCCGGGATGTACAAATATGACCAAAACCGACCTCGACTATTCTCAATTCATCAGCTTTTCTTTTTGTTGTTCTGGAAAGCTGAAATATAGCGAGATCGTGCATACGACAACTGACACAACACATTTCGTCCAAGTCTCGGCTGAAATTCGATTTAAAAGTCATTCAAAATTTTAAGCAGGTCTCTAAGGAATGATAATAATTCAGAAATGTGTTTTTTTAAAGCTTACATGTTCAGATAAGTGAAGATTTCTAGCACGCAGTCTTCCGATATGGTTTGAAGCATTTATTTTTTGAGGTTGTTGTACAATAAATATTGAATAAAGAAACATAAATCGAATTTTAAAAACAATTCATGCCGTGAAGAGACGCCACACTCCCGCGTCTATTTGTGAGCGTCCCAAGCAGTTCGACAGAATGAATCTCCCTCTGCGATAGAAAAGTTTTTTTTTCACTCTTCGCCGAGGAACTTGGAAGACTTCGCGGCTTGCTGCAGCCGCTGCAGCATGCTCTCCTGCAGCAGACACAGCAGATGGCGCAGCAGGCGCCAAATTATACAGGATACTGAAGTTTAAGGATACGATACTATTAGTCAATGCTTGATCTTAGATCTTTGCAGCAGGCTGACCCCTTCTCGTCGATGGCTTTGATGTTCGAGTCGATGATGGCGATGTTCGCCGACAACCCTCGGATGCAGCCGCAGGAAAAAGAGCGTAGCCCTCCGTAGCTCCTTTCCCATTCGATTGTCTGACCCATAGTACTGTAGATAACGAATACTGAAGTATGAGTATGAGTCGGTGATTGATCTTTGATCTTTACAATGAACGATAAAACATTTCGAAAAAATGCGTGTTCATGAGATAGAGTGTTGTGTGTGCTCTCACCACGCAACATTTCCTTTATCAGATTTTTCGGGTGAATGAGGAAGAAGAAAGAAATGATGGGCAAAAAGACAAAGTGGACTCCCTCCACTCAAGCACGCGCCCTCTCGAAAATAGATTAGAGTAGTGGAAGAGGGGTTCATAATGGAGAAATACGCATGATTAGCCGAATCTAGAATAGTTTTGTGTTATTTTTGCCATAATTTCGAAATTTGACCAGTTCGTGCGCTTTTGTATTCTTTCGTGCCTGATAAGCCGATTTCCCCTGATTCACTACTGCCTCCGGAAGCGGCGTTCGCAATTCGATTGGCATTGGCAGGCGACGTACGGTTTTTGTCTCGCTTTGGTGGCTTCTCAACTCTTGGCATTACGCCAGAAAGAAATTGTCGTCTTTGACTCTTCTTTTCCGCCCCCAAAATGCCCCCCGGGGGAGTTATCAGCGAATCATCTAGTCGAAAACGTCTCCTTTCTGGGTAGTTTGTCTCTTGTTTCCTCCTCTGTCCTCCCTCTTCTAATAGTGTTATCAAGTTTCCTTCCTTCCTGGTTGAAGTTGCTGTGCCTGAAGAGATTTGCACATTGAACTGGGAGTATTTACGCACGAAGTCTGTACTACTCTCAATATCTTCCCACTGTTGCCCAGATTACGAGTGTATTCCGAGCGCCAAAATATGTTTTCCTTCCCTCCAATCCGATTCATATCCGCACTCGGCGCGCGCCAATTTACCCTCATTGAATCTCCTATTCTGCTCCTCTAATCAATCCTTTCTTCTCCCCTCAAATGGAGGCGAGGAGGGGGGGAAGCAGTCTGGCCCTGGGGCTACAATTGAATCAGTGTGCGGCTCTTGAGGCAGAGGGGGGATGAAGAGGAAGGGGAGTAGACAAGGGAATCCCTCTAATGCTGATTGTGCCAAAGCATGTTGATTGGGGCGCGGATGGAACGCGGATTCCGATTGTTTCGACTACCCTGTAGGGTTGAAGAATGCCGCCTCTTAATTCCGCCTACTCTCTCAAAGGCGAGAAATTGTACAAAATGAAGAGACGATTACCCGTACTTTGAACTCTAATCGGTACCTTGCTATCAGTCCGCCCTCCTATCATTCCTTTCTCGCCGATTCTAGTCATTGTTTTCGTTTCGTTCCTAGAAAAGGAGAGCTAATGCGGCAACTGATTTGGTTAGAGCCCGCCTGCTGTTCTGAAGGAATTTACTTGGTTAGGGCGTCTCGTATTTTCGAAATTCGAAAACAGAAGAAAGAGATGAGCGCTCGAATTGCCAGCCGTTTTCTGTTGATGCTACACTCTTAGAGTGTAATCGAATCGGCACAGCGCATCCGGCATTTGCGACTGCGAGAGACCACTTTCGAGAGGCACGTAAAGATGTTTGATCGCTAAGGATGCAAAGATCGAACTTCTGTCAAAATTCGCATTGCCCTGGTTCATTTTCTCCCTTTACCTCTATTATTTCCATTTTCCGTAATCCCAGGGTCAGTGACTCTAACAATAAACGAATTCGTGGGCTGCTCATCCATTTTCCACTCGCTGCCTGAAACCTAAGCCCCCCTTCTCTTAGAGGGTTAGTGGAATCAGCGGCACCTCTGCTCTCTAACTTTTTCGCGATCTCTCGCCGGTTAGAGCGTGCGAGAGAGCATGTAGAATGGAGAGAATCAGAGGGAATGGGCTCAGACCCGTCGCACGAAAACGCCCCCGGCCTAATGGCGGGCGTGAGAAAAACTGGAGGAGCGGCGCTTTTCGGAGGGCGAGGAATCGGCCTATCGTTGCATAGTAGATAATGTGTTGATGCATTTGCTGACACTGTATCATCATCGCGATATTATTAACATTATTGAAGCATGGCAAGCTATCCGCTAGCCGGAAACAAATTTTGAATAAGATCTGTTGATCCTTATCAGGGATGTGCAAAAATTTTTCGACTTTCTCATTTTCACATGCTCTATCGTCTTGTCTGACCGGCTAGAGAGCATAACGAAATGAGAGTGTCGTAAAAACACAGCCCTGATCCTTATGTACAATTGCAGTTGCGCAATGCGATTCACCACCACTTTACTCTTCTCTCATTGTCAGTTCCTCCCTCCGAATCCCCATAAATTGCCGCTCGCGCCATTAGAGTTCGCTGACGGGCTGATACTCTCTCGATCGCGCACGCTCTCTCGCCGATCAGACGGAGCGAGAGAGCGGGCGGATAGGAGAGAGGCAGAGAGGCTCAAGGGCGATTGGGGCGAAATAACTGGCAGGGTCATCCCTGGGAGTCTTTAGAAAGCGATCCGTCTTTGTTCGCGAGTGCATTGACCAGATTGCGCTAGGAATTTGGATAATTTGTGCGATTTCGAGCCTTTTTTTCCCATTTTCTTTGTTTTTTTGCATGTGTTGAACATTTTTGCACAATCCTTTCGAGCCTATTAGTCTTGATTCGTCTGAATTGGGCTATTAATATCTCCTTTTCTGCTCCCTAATATCTTTTTGGCTTATCTTATCTCGATTTCTCGCCTGTTCTTTTCCTATCTCTCTGATCTTACTTTACGTTTTAGCTTACCATTCGCTTTCAATCATAAGCTCATCGGGCTTGATTCTCCGGAAATAGGCCCATAATCTCCTCTCCCTGTTCCCCGCTCCCCCCCCCCATTCTTTCCCGGAAGAAGGGCGGAAACAAAATTATCAAAAGGCATCGCTAGCGAGCAAGAGAGAAGGCTTGTTTTCGGGCGCCGCATTGTCTATAGCCGAAGTCGATCACTAATTTGGCGTATTTTCAAAATGAAAGTAGTCTTTTTGCTTGTTTGTCGGGTTGTTGAGTTACAATTTGCAACTGATCACTATCCAGAAATAAATTTCGAAAATATATGAGTTCTTGCAAGCCAAGGACATTCTCGGATCGCTTCACATCACCATTCATGCAGTTTTCTTGCATCCTTGCAAACCCACAAGCCGCGCCGCTAAACGCCTCCCCCCTCGGTCAAAAGAATCTCCTCCTCCCGCTCCTTCGGACATGCGCAATCTAATCAGCAGGGTCTTTCAAGCAACGCAACGCGGGCCGGCTCTCCTCCTTTTCCGCACTCTCTCGTCTTCCTTCCCTGTCTGGGCACTCCCTTTCTCCTTCAATCTCTCGCTTTTCCTCTTTTTCGTCCTCGAATCTCGAGTCCGCCCTCGCCGAAACGTCGGCCTGGTAGTCGCTGACGCCATTTTTGCTATTTATTTATTTTATTTTCACTGATTCGTGGTGATCAGTTCATCATCACTTTCTGAAGGTAGTATTGCCTATCAGCAGTCTCACATGATAATTAACTCTCTTTTGATAAGATTCGCCCGTATTTCATTCCCGATTCATTCCTCAATCCACTGTTCCCCCTCCATCCCGGGGCCAATGGGTATCGCTGTCCGAACAATCGTCTCTCATTCCGCAACGCTCTCTCCTCGGTCAGAGAAGCGAGTGAGCATGCAAAAATGAGAGAGTGCGACCATTCCTCATGTGTCCCCTTGAGGGATTCCTGACAGCCCTCAGCCCTAGAGACAACGGGAAATCGAGAGAGTCAGGCCCAGATAAATCTCTCAGTCGCCGCCAATTCTTGACGCCGAGGCTCGCATTTCACACTGCTTCCGCCCTCCCGATTTCCGCGTTTTTCAAGTCATCCTTTCAGCCGAATTTCTGCTTGTTTTCGTAGTGGGCGACACATAGTAATCAACATTTTATGGGCAGTACTTCGGGCACTGCAGTAGCGAACTGTATGGGAAGGGATCTCTGAGCATTTCATCGTATCCTTCTAATTCCTGGGAAAATCATTCTCTGAATCTCTTCATTCCGCATGTTCCCTCGCATTGTCTGACTGGTGAGAGAGCGCTGATACTGTGGTTGGGTGCGCACAACTTTCAATATCATTGCTGTATAATTGAGTTATCGCCACTCAGATAATAGCGCTGCCGTATCAAACACTGTTCACAACTCAAGTCTCGCATGGTCTCTCATTTCTCTGCGCCCTCCTCTTTTCTCGCTCCCTGTTTTTCGCAATAAATACGTGATTCGGCCGGGCACGATAGAACAAACCGGGCGAGTGTTTAGACAATTTCGAGGAGCAGAAATAGATTTGTAACGATGGGCTTCCTTCATTTCTTTTCTACACCCGCTGCACCGGTGCTATCCTCCCTTTTGCTGTTATTTATCCGATTTTTGGTTCAGAGTACGCGCATGTTTATTCAATCAAAAGCAGCCAGAGCAGGAATAGATTTGTAGCCTTCTTCACGAACCGCTTTGAGAGATCCATCATTTTGTGTGGTCATTTCTCAATGATTATCTGATTCCTTGAGGAATGGATGTTTCATTGATGCGTTGTCGCTATATTGAAAAAAAGGTATTTAGGCTATTTGATGACTGGAAATGATTGAGGATTATTGCAATTTTCACACAGCTTTGATTATTAGATTAGAAAGGCTAAAATAGATTGGAACCCCATGGGCTTCTCCTCCGCCTCCTTCTCTGCACAGGTCATCCATCATTTTTCCAGGCTGTGATTTCACTGGCAGCCCTAAGAATTTGAGAAAGTAGGATTTCTATCACGTTCTCTCGCCCGGCCGTCTGGTCTATCAATGTACAAGTTACTTTCTCGGGCTGCATTTGCAGTAGAAAGAGCTATGAAATGCAAACCTACGAGTAGTTCCAACTGTCCTCTTTTCTGTGGTCTATCGCTTTCTCTG
Source organism: Pristionchus maxplancki (assembly GCA_900490775.1). Lineage (NCBI taxonomy): Eukaryota > Metazoa > Nematoda > Chromadorea > Rhabditida > Neodiplogasteridae > Pristionchus > Pristionchus maxplancki. Next base: position 82,726 of record LS589398.1, read on the forward strand.
ACCGGCAAAAGAGCAGGCGGAATGAAGAGACTTCCGCTCAAGCTTTTCGCAAGTTTGTCTCGTTTCTACCAACACGCGAGGCGCCTACTCAGTCGAGGTTATTGCAATATTTCGTCTCCCTTTTTCGTATTTCTTGTTCGGGTACTAGGCGCCTCGAGGTTCCTATCTCTCTCAACTTGATCTTTGATCTCGGGCCTAGAGGAGCCTAACGAAGTGCGCGAAAGCGGTGTTCTCCGATTTTTCAAATTTTTTTTGGATTTAGAGCCACGAACGTTAGTAACTAATCCTTCGAGAGATCGCTATGCAAAGGGCACGGATTTGTACGGAAAAACGAGCAATGACGTTTCCTCCCTAATGAAATACACACTCCATTAGAGGGGGGAGGCTGTGCGAGGGAGAGAGAGAGGAGATCCGGGATTCCTGCTCAGCCCCATTCTTCCCCCTTGCTATTATAGCCTTGCTGCCTGGCTTACTCATCTCATCTGCTATTATTTTCTTGTTTTCTTGCTTTGAAAATCTAAATTTGCCTCCAATTTGAGCTTTCTGCAGAGACAATCTTGCTGTTGAAATCAACAAGCCTATTTCCTATCAAGTTTCATGTCTTATCATGTCGCGCTCCTTCTCTTCCTGCAGTATTTTGCCCAGACTTCGCCTTTGTCCCCTATGTATCCCCAAATTTTTCCGAGGGCCGGCCCTTTGTTATCTGAATGCTCGATCCTTGACAAGCATGGACGCATCTCTCCCCTGGGGTCTGACGAGGCCCGCTCTCTCCATTTCGGACACTCTCTCGCCCTCTCTAGCCCCTAAGAGATCATTGAGAAAGGGGAGAGTAACTGCCAGACGGGCAGACACTGCCTAGAGACTGGACGAAAAGGGGAGAGGCAGACGCGAATGTCTGGCTAGAGATGAGGCTAAATTGAGAGAGCAGCCGGAAAATCGCGCCAATTGTGCAGAGACAATGGCCGTATCCGGCGCGACTCGCGGCGTGATAAATGGCGGATATCTCGTTCCGCACAGCCCCTTCCAATCCCGCCCTGCCCTCAAACTTACGGTGGTTAGCGTCGAGTGGCGGCCTGCTTACGGTAATATTGTGGCGCCGGGACTGAAATGCGAATTGGATTAGTGCGCTCATTTTCTCGAGAAGAAAGGAAATGCATTCCGAGAGGAAGGGGGAGTAGAGGAACCAAATGCTCATCTCTAGAGGCAGCTGGTGTGTGTTCGCTTATTTCGCGATGCGCTACGTGTTTTTCGGTGAAGTTTACTCAAGTTTGGCACATTTTCGCTTCTCAGGCGCACTCTAGTCAGTCGTCGTTCAAATAACAAAGATGTTTGGCGCGTGTCTTGGAAAGTGCGCTGTCTGTGGGCTTACATGTTAGACGATGATGCGAATTCGAGCTGACAAGGGCCCTGAACTCTGTGTGTTTTTATAGCTTTGAGTGCATTGTTGTCAGATGTAGTGAGAGGGTTGGTGAAAAGAGGAGAAATCAGGCCATATATAGTAGTTCGCAGCTTAGATGGCTCCGCGGAGGCAGAGGAATCGGGTCGGGGGAAGCCTTATCGGGCCCATAAATCTGCTGGCGAAAAACATAAAATTGCCCGTTCAGAATGAGATGTGCGCGCGCATCTTTCTCTCTCTTTCCTTCTCTGAAAGGCCCTTCCTTACTCCCTGACTTTAGCTTCCAAGCCCTCCTTCTGAGTACGGTAATCCCTTGCGCGTGATTAATTGATGGCGCCACAAGTGGTGGGCCGAGCCGCGTCTCACTCACTATTTCACAGCTAAGCCAGGCGCGGGTCGCAGTATTTAGGGAAGCAGCTTGCCCAAGTCCTTTTTCCTTCTCTAATCTTTTTCAGGATTCTCTTAAACAATATTAAAAATTAGATCAAAGTTCAAAATGGAATAAATAAAAAAAATCGTTATTAATTCGGTCCGTGACCCAACTCTAATTCCGCGATTTTATTACGGTATGAACGTGTTATTGACCGGTCCCGATTCGTTTTCTTTATTGATCGTTTCGAATTTACATCAATTTTCCCCCTCCTCCTCTCCATTTACACCGCTCACCTCTCACTCGATCGGTCGCCCATGCCCTGTTCCTCGCCTTGCTCTCCCATCGCGAGCGAGGTTGTTCATTGTTTTGCTCCTCTTTTCGCGTTTTTGCGCGTGTTGCTTGATTAATTATTGATTAATTCTAAGATGACGTCATCGTCGGAGGGTCCGCCGCCTCCGATGGCCGCGCCGCAGTGGGCGGAACTGCTCGAGAAGGAGTTCGACAAGGCGTTCGTCGCGCTGGACCTGCTGCTGGGCGAGGTCGACTCGGACCAGGTTGATAATTCGTTAATCGTAACATTATCGTGGCGGCACTACTATAGAACACCAGTCGCGGCACAACCGTCCACTGCTCCTTTACTTTCAAAGAGCAAAATGAGAAGTGATAGGGTGAAAGAAGCGTGATTTTAGACATGGCCGATTTGGGGCCAGTCCGTTTCTATATCGTGAAATATTAGAAATCCATCTTTGTTAGCTCCTCTTTCAACAGATTGTTCATCGGAAAACATGAGAAGATCAATGGCTAACAAGTCTGGGGTCCTGCGATTGTTTTCGTTTGTTGCAGAATAACAGGAATTGGCTGGCGTTTGGTGTTTGACGCGTTGTTCGATTTTCTTGACAATGTTCTCTCTAGGAATAGTTTGGTGATGCTCGAATCCGGTTGAATTTTTCAATTTCTTCATCAGCCCACGCTCTTTGACCACTACCTGCACGCGCGCGGAGCATACCAAGCTCGACAGAAAGTAATTAATCTATTTTGGTTGTTTTAATTAGCAGTCATTATTTAATTAATTAATTTTAATTAAATATTAATAATAATCCAGGTCGAGATCACGTACGAGGGTCGGCAGAAGATGACGGCGCTGTCGTCGGCGTTCGCGCAGCTGATGCACAAGACGCAGACACTCTACTTCAATCTGTCGAGGTGAGGTGATCCGCTTCTAGATCGTGTGGGAAAAGCTGTTGGTTAAACGGCTTTGCCTTAAAGTCGAAGTTTGGTTTCTGCTGCCCGCTTTGAATGAATAAACGCCATAAGTATACGACAAAAGATTATCAAACACCAGTTACTTCAATGTTTCATTGAAATTCATTTTTTGATCGCTTCGATTCATCACAGATTCCATTTCGCTTTACTAACAAAGTCACCATTAATTAGTTACTTGCAATTAATACATTTAACAAATAATTAATTAATCGAATTAATTGCCAGATCGGAGCGCGAGCTGGGCGGCACGCGCGAAGCGCTCATTGCCGCGCGCGCCGAGCAGAAGAACAAGGAGAAGGAGGCGGGAGAGCTGATGCTGCAGGTACGGTAGTGGAAGAGTACGGTCGGTTGTGATCGAATACTGAGTAATTAGTTATGTCATGCGATCGATAATTCACTAAGCACTGCAACTGTTGGCGGGTTGTTGTACTATTTTTTGGGAACACTAAGCAGCCGATAAACATTCTTGGAATGATTGGGTTCCATTATCATAATGTTGAAACCCAAATCTCGCGTATTCGAGATTCACTTCTAAGTCTGTGCCGGTCCTCATGGACGGGAATGGTTCATTGATTTTCGAATTATCGATTTTTATCACTAGACATCTTACCGTACCTATTTATAACGGTATCCTGCAATAATCCCTCCATCCATTTGCAGGTGCACTCGCTGCAGTGCCAGGTGCACGCGAAGACGGCGCCGCACGAGTCGGACATGATCAAGAAGAAGCTGGTACGGTATCACCGAGTTGACTGATCGAGGACTAACTTGATTACTATAGTTGGGGGATACGGTTGAATCGACCGATACCTGGCTTTTGCCTACCGAAGCCTTCTATTTTGCTGTAGCTCCTATCTATCAATCGATATCTGTCTACCGTAACCACTTCTTCCCTTCAGGACACGCAGATGGGCGCGCTGCGCGCCGAAAGGATGCCCGGCCTGCGCGCCGAAGTGGAGGCGGACGTGCTGCGGAAGGAGAACGCGAGGTACGGTAGGGGTTATGGAAGATCAGTGGTGATGTAGAATTAAAATCGAGGTGCTAGACTGCCTTTAAATTGTGAAATCGAAGGAGAATTTGTGCAAGAAACGATTCTTTTTTCCTGAACCTAACGAGATTATTTTGGAGAAAATCATTATTTAGAAAAAAAGGCACGCCAAACACGAAAGTTATGAGAATGTTCATTTGATTGGTATTAGTCAAGTTTGGCACTTCCCTGATTGATTACCTACCTTCAGATGGCGCCGACTCGTGGGCGCGCTGGAGAACGAGGTGTTCGGCGCGCGACTGGCCGCCAAGTATCTGGACAAGGTACGGTAGGCGCACGATGGGTGGGGATCATGGCTTGACTTTATATGTGAAATGCGGTACCTGGTGTACGGTGTAGATAGCAAATTGCAGGAGCTCGCGGGCCGCATTCAGCAGATTCAGCTGCTGGGCAGAAACATGCGCGGGATCGAGCACGGTGAGTTGTGCACATTATTAATTAGGGAGATTCTCTCGATTTCTGGTCCATGCTCTTGAAAGGATTGTATGTAAAGGTTGTGAATGTAATTGAAAGAACCTAAGGACTTATTGATTATGCATAACATGAAACCCAAATCGGGTTACTGATATTGAGGTGGCTACCGTAATCCTTGAAGGTATATTCCGTCCTGGCCGGGAGCCGCTGTTGCGTGAGCGCATGCCCTAGAATTATATTATTATATTGGTTGTGAATCGGGAACTGAGTTTATTTAGAAAAGTTTTGCGTGTTTGAGATAGTTTCAGTCGATTTTTACACTAGACTAGGAGTGTGTGCAGGAATGCTGAATTCTAGGGCAGACTTCGTTTGCATTGTATCCTGCCTGAAACCGAAATCATCCAGGATTCTGCTATTTGCTAGTTCGGCAGAATAATTGTAGATAGTGTGTGAAGTGAGAAGAATTTCGCATTTCAACCCTGCATTTGAGGATTGGATAGTGATGATGAAATTCCAGATCGGCTCTGGAACCAGCTCGAGGCCGAGATCCACCTGCACCGCCACAAAACGGTCATCCGCGCGTGCCGGTGAGCGAAGATTACTAATTTTGCCAACAATTTGTGATTTTTCTCATTGTGTGAGCTTGGGCGACGTTTCTAAAGTTATTGCGTCTAGGGAGCTTTGCGAAATTTGTTAATTTTGCACCGAGAACTTTTAGGTTTCGTCGAGAACATTTACGTAGCGGATTGATTCTTCTACTAATTGGTATCGCATAGCCATTCAAACTAGAATTATAAAAAGACAATCTCACAATAAGTTTTGCTTTATTCAACCCGTTAGCGAAATCTGCTATTGGCATTTGTGTTCCGTTATTGGCATATACAATATAGGTGCTTGTAGGAGGCAATAATTCGCACACATTTCACCATATCGAAACATGGTTTGCAATACGAGTTTCTATTTTGATTCGTGCTTCATAGATTAGTTTAGACGATCGCAAATCATTTACGAATTGATGTAACCGTTGAAGCCAGTAGTCTTTATAATATTTTAATATTATATTATTAAAATATAATTCTTGCAGCGGTCGCGGTCAAACGAAGGGGCTGCGCGCGCCTCCTCCTTCGCAGCCGACGACTGACTCGGCCGCCGCCTCGACCAGCTGCGACGCCAGCACGGAGTGTGATGGTGGTAAGGGCGACGATTACTAGTTTTGAGAAATTGACATTATTGCATTGCGTGAGCTCGGGCGACGTTTAACATCACACCACAGGTCTGCGCAAGTGCTCCGGCTCGTCGTCCGGCCGCCGGAAGGGTGTCGGCGACAGCAGACGCGTCGTGCTGCGGAAGGAGCCGCACGAGGGACTGGGCATATCGATCACGGTATGTGGTGAAGAAATTCGACAATTATTGATTTTGAAAAAATGAGACATTTTTGCATCGCGTGAGCTCTGTCGACGTTTGCCACCGGAGAGAATCACTCACCACACCCAATGTTTGCAGGGCGGCACCGAGCACGCTTTGCCCATCGTCGTCTCCGAGATCCAGCCGGGACAACCCGCCGATCGGTGAGTGCTATTCGGCTTAATACTTTAGTAATTTGGTTAATTAGGATCTTAGTGTTCTTTTTGAACACTTGGACCCTCGATTTGTGGGTGAAGATACAAGGCGCTCTGATGTTTTTCTCAAAAAGAAGTAATAAGCGCTGTTCCCACCAAACACCAACCCAACCCGTGCAACTAACGCCGGTAATACTACACGAAGTGCGTTGAAAATACACACAAACACTTTTTTGTAGTTTGATCTCTGATCATTGATCCCTAATTCCAGCTGCGGCAACCTCTTCGTGGGCGACGCCATACTCTCCGTCAACGGGTACGATCTGCGCAATGCGAAGCACCAGGAGGCCGTCGATATTCTCAGCTCGCAGGTACTGTAGGAGGACTACGGTAGAAGGCGATCGAAGATTGGCTGAAAAAATGAGGACGAAGTGTAAAATAAAATTTTCTTTCTGTTTGATTCTGCGAGATTGCGGTTGCAAAGTTTCATCAACAAATTAATTAATCTTATTAATTAGTTAGTTAATTAATTACCCTAATTGCAGCAAGGCGACCTTGTGATGGACGTTCTCTTCGTCGCGCCGGATTCCGACTCGGACGACGACGGAACGGTGCTGATCGAGGACGAGGCGGGCAGCGTGTAAGTGGGGGAGAAACGTCGCCAGGGGGAAACGTCGATCTAGGCATACCACGACAAAAATCTATAAATAGATGATAATTGAAATCATTGCGCTCTTCGGATTGGCATTGATTCAATATCCATGCCTCTGAGGAGATGGTGCCGCTCGTCCTTGTGCTTGGTGATTTCGAATCCTGAAATCATGACAACTGGCGATGCCATTCAAAAATATTACTAATAAGATAATTAGTTACGTCATCGACGTGATTTAACGATGATGTGACTTCAGATTTCACCTCTACGACAACGAGGTGCGCATGGCGTCGGGCGCGGACGCGAAGAGCGGCGGGACGAGTAGCTCGACGAGGTAGATAGATTAATGATTAATTTATTAATAAATTAATTTACTAGTTAGCTAATGAGGGAGATCATTGTTTAGCGAGATATTTGTTGCATTTTTTCGATTCTAGCAAAAAAAATTTATTTTCAAGCGAAACGGAGGCTTTCATAGCGTACATGTGAGTTTTGCGTTGCACACATAGTCGATTACATTCTGATTTGCTAGTGCGATGGTTTTCTGGTTTCGCTCCACTTTGTTTCCAGCTTAGCTTCCCTCTAGCCTAGCTTCCCTTTGAAATTATAGTTCAAGGTTGCATAGTTACCGGAAATGTTGATTAAACAATCATCCATGTTGTTGTTTTCCGGTAACAATGCGACCTTGTGCTCGAATTGAAGATTACGGTAGTCGGAAAAATAATCGATAATTAGTTCCAGATCATCGCCGATGTCCGCACAGACTAGCAGCTCCTCCTCTACTGCGGACGACAAGATCTGATGAGCTACCGTAACCCGCATGACCTACCGTACCCCATTACCTCCCCTACCGTATTCCCGCCATGACCGATGATTAAGGTTACTGTACCTAATCCTATTGTTGCCCCGATTACGGTGTATAGCTGTGCTTCATTGACTTTATTTACGAATGTTCTTGTTTTCTAATATCTGCTTGTATTGTTCCATAGCCTTTGGTGCTTCTCTCCACCCGTTCTAATTGTGGTGTAGCCGCGTGGTATACTGTAGTGTGCGACCATTACGAATCGTCGCCCTAGTGCTTTACCGTATTTATCTTTCTCCTTAACCCTTCAACAGAAGTGCGACGGATATTGGATGGATGCTAGTTTTAAACCCATATTTCCTGCTGTACTTGACTGTTCAAAGAGTTTTAATGAATTCATGATAAATTATTGTTTTATTTGCGCTGAGTCACAAACATGATGTTGTGATTCGTGTCTCCATCGCTGGTATACTTGGGCCCTGTCCCTCTTCGCTCAATCTACAAGAGTGATCATTTCAGACAACGAAAATCGCTGGAGATGGCGACTTCTACAGAGAAAGGTGAGAAATTGTATCCTTATTGTTTTGTAAATATTTCGTGGTTTCGGGAAACGTTCTGCTGCACAATACTTTGTTTTTTCAGACGCCGAATTAGAGATGCCGATCTCAATCGAGAACGGTGTGTACATTTTCATCTTTATTGTCGGCGTAGTGATGCGCATCACAATTCTTGTTTTATATTATTATTATTGATTATTTTCAGTTGACGATAACTGCATTCGAATGAGCATCGCCAATTTCGAAGAGACGATGGCTGCGGTGAAGGGCAAGGGAGTCTTCTCAGATGAAATTGTCATCGGAGAGTTTCCCTGGTACGATTCACTACTTTATTTTGCACGAATTCCTTATCATCTATTGCGTATTCTGAGCGAGTATCCTAATTGAACCCTAGTATGCTTTCATTTAGATCAGGGCCACGTTTATCTATTTCGAAGAAATAGGGCTTGCTAATAGACGGGAATGTTGTGTTCGTATTTTTCCCTATTCGACTATTGCTCAGGAAACTCTGCGTATATCGATTCGAGGGCAATGATCCAAAAGTGGTTCTCTTTACCTACAAAGAAGATCACTCGAATATGTGGTATTGTGACGTGGAGATGGACTGCATTCTGATCAATCAGAATGAGGGAGGAGAGAATCACAAATTGACACCTGTGGATAATGCTAAGGTCAACTTTTTATTATTGATTTTTCGCTTTTTCCCGAATGTTCTACCTAGCACAGAATTTCCCTCTCGGGAAATGTCTGGTCTAACAAGGGAACCGCAAAAGGGGGCGCTCTTCCCGAGACAATCCATTATCACCAGTTGAAAGGGACCCCATAGGAAAGTCCAAAACCGCTTTGAAACGATTGGGGATAGCTTTCCTAAGAACCGAACAATGCTATTGAAAATACTCCTATTTTGTTTTTAAAAATTCAAATCGCCTCGCGCAGGGTGGTGTTAGAGATAGAGAGACAGGCAAACATGCCTCGGTTGGCGCAGCCGGTAGAGCGCTAGCCTTTCAAATTGCAGGTTGTGGGTTCGAATCCTTTTGCGGGAGGCCTCTTTTGCCATATTTTTCGGGCACTCCTTGTTGTTTACTGCGCGTGGATTCTTCTGATTTCGACTGGTTAATAAGAGTGGAAATAGTGTAGTGAAATTTTTTGAATGATGATAATTAGGGATGCCGGAACAATTTCAATTACCAAAGCCTTGGCCACTCTCCCTGAAGAGACGCCGCTCTCTCGTTAGAAATTGGTGAGCAATGATAGAGATCCAAGGCTTTGGGAGAAAACCAAAGGCTTTGTTTTTTCCAGACTCGGAATCGAGATAAATTCCCACTCAAAGCATTTCATTATGAAAGCTTCTATTTTGTATCGAAATAGAGTATTTTATTAAAGAAGTGCAAATGAAAAAGAATAGATTTTCAAAAATGGTCTTTTAAGACTCACAAAACTGACAAAGCCTTGGTCAAAAACCAAAGGCTTTGGTTTTCACTCCCCAAATCAAAGCCTTTGGAGAGTGCGATCTCTCGTCGACATTTGGATTTATGCAAAGGATGAGGGGAGAGAATCAAAGCAATTGGAAATTGATCCGGCATCCCTAATGATAATCATTAAAATCAGAAGGTTTCAAGCGCAGTAAACAGTAAACATCAAGGAGTGCTCGAAAAATATGGCAAACGAGGCCTCCCGCAAAAGGATTCGAACCCACAATCTGCACAATGGAAGGCTAGCGCTCTACCGGCTGCGCCAACCGAGGCATGTTTGCCTGCCTCTCTATCTCTAACACCACCCTGCGCGAGGCGATTTGAATTTTTAAAAACAAAATAGGAGTATTTTCAAAAGCATTCCTCGGTTCTTAGGAAAGCTATCCCCAATCGTTTCAAAGCGGTTTTGGACTTTCCTATGGGGTCCCTTTCAACTGGTGATAATGGTTAGTCTCGGGAAGAGCGCCCCCTTTTGCGGTTCCCTTGTAAAGGTCGTGCAGCCTTCACCTACTTTCCAGACTGGTATTCTCCGTCTCACTCCTGAGAATACCAACACCGGTATGAAGCAGGCATTGGATGCGAGCCTATTGGTGGATCCGGAAAAGGTGTGAACATTTTTATTATTTCGGATGCGTGCACACATACGTCTGCAGGGATTTATCAAGAACGGCTCTGTTATTCTCGAGGCACATATTACCGTGCACACTTCTGGAAAGAGGTTTCAATCTCCTCTACAATTTTTTAAATATATTTTTTTATATTTCACACGATTTTAATCACACGATATTTAAAAATATCAAAGTCTGCGTGGATCAGAAAAATAAGTGGTTATTTAAAACGCGGTCCGCCTAAGAACGTTCAATTTCGATGGGCAAGTGGCACAGTAGCTCAAAATGGTCTCCGGATGTTCAAACTTGGTGGTTAGACTCCCTAGGGGTGGGATACACTTCAGCCAAAAAATTGGACCCAAAAGTTGATCTTTGATCTTTGAGATCGAAAAATTTCATCGTGATTTTACCCCCACAATTAATACACCATTCGATAGAGCATCAAAAGTTATGGATACCACCCGATTTTCGAAGGTTTTGAACTTCAACTTTTCGAGAAAATGGACAAAATGTCGAAAAATTGTTGTTTCAACTTTTTCAATAATTTTTTTCGAAAGGTTCCAACGGGTTGCGGGACCTGAAAAATTTACATAATATGTAAAATATATCAAGGAATTCAGAAAAAAATATCCCGTTGCTGTAGGAGGTACCAGACCATGTGTTTTTTTCGAAAAACTTGCATGCAATCGTCGACGCAGGTTCGAATCCGCCTCCCCACATCAATCTTTTGCCAACTTTTTTGCTGGCCCAAATGAGGTTTTTTCGACGTGTAGTCACCTTTGATATGTCTACACGTTGTTTTTGCACCGTGTCGACTACTTTTCAGACGTAAAATCAGAAATGGCCAAAAACCCGTTTTTCACATAAGGGTCCCCCC
>LS589398.1:138594-152993 GCA_900490775.1 Pristionchus maxplancki
TCAGATAGATCGCCTGGGGAAATGGTTAGAGACAAGAGTCCCAATAGAGACTGCTCTCTCGCGTCTGATCAGTGAGGGAAAGAGTTAGATTCTACAGCGTTCTCTCGCTAAGCGTAGGAATACTTCTCACCTCGGTATTACCTCGGCGTTCCTTAGGGTTTCTATCTTACTAGGATATCTATCCGTAATCACTCTCACACCTCCATTTTTCGGGGAAAAACGTCCTCGTTTTAAACTATTTTCAGATACCTTAGAAATGAAGTTTGGCACGGGCTTCCTGTTCGGTCATCATGACGTTGGCTTCGGTGGCATGGGTAATAATGCTCTTCCACAGGGGAATCCCTGATAGGGCATACTTATTACCCAGAATGAAAAGTCCCGATCGTGCTCTGGTCAGAGCGACGTTCGTTCTTGTCTTCTCATCCAGGAAGGGATTGTAGCTCTTGATCGCTTTTGTAGTCAACAGTAACACTGCTTCATACTCCTTTCCCTGTACCGAATCAACGGTAGTCACGGTGACAGGGGTCTTCAGTGATTGGATGTACTTTCTCTGTTCGTTGTACATACAGATGATAGCTATGTCCTTAGGGTCCACTCCAACGTGCATAAGCTTGTTGGTTAGCTTGAGGGCTACCTCCGCTTCATGCTCGTTCTTCAGGGAAGTACCTCCTGCGATGGTAGAAGATAGGCCTCTGACATCAATGAAGAGGAAGGGATGATCGAGATTGAGTTTCTTGACAATGGTCATTCTCTCCTCCTTCGGAACTCCGGAAATGAGATGGCCATTGTAGAATAGCTTGTTCGGGAGGTCATTGAGACTAGGATGGGAACGGAAAGTCTCGGCGAGGGTCACCTTCGGGACATTTGCAGCTTCTGATAGAATGCTTGCAAGTCCACGGGCTCCACACTGGGCTGCGAATGCAGTTCTGTTGACCTTGCAGAACGGTTGCAGTTGGTGACGATCTCCAAAGAAACGGAAGGTGGCCTTGGGGAATCGAAGGGCCAGAGCCGTGAGAGCTGGCTCTGGAGTCTGGGATGATTCATCGTTGATGATCATCAGGCGGTCACCGTTGTCTCGAACGAAGGGCCAGAGAGTTTCTCCTCTCTCTGTGAGGTTGAGAAGGGTCGAGGTGGTGATTCCAATGACATTAGGTGGGCGAACCTTCATCATGGTCTTGATGATTCCATGGACGATGTGAGAACACTTGGTCTCAGCGATCTTGTATGATTCCTGATCATTGATCGGGATATCAACGAGAGAGTTGTCATTCGTGAGTTGAAGCATCTGCTTCCTGCGATCGAGAAATTCTCGAAGATTGGCCAGTTCTCTAAGGGCCATTCCATGGGTTTTCTCGAGATTCTCCAGGACTCTGATGACGTCGACTTCCGTGGAATTCTCCTTGACTCCATTGTCGCTCACGAAACGAAGTGCGGTGATGGAACTCCGGAAATCGACCAGTTGCAGTACTGAGTTGATGGCTTGGGCTACTCCAGAATTGGTGACGGCGGTGATGATGACAGTCCGATTACAGAGCTGTCTGACGACTGCACGGGCCGTGAGGAGTGCCAGGGTCATGGTTTTTCCTGAACCATAGCAGGATTGGATGTTGAGGATCGGGTTCTTGAGATCCAATCCGGCTTGGATAGCCATCTTCTGTTGTTCTCCAATCTTGATTACTCTCCGGATTCTTCCTTCTACTTCCACATTGATCTCATCAGGAACAGCATTCTCGAATCTGAGCTCTGATTCATTGACGTTGGATACGTCATCGACTTGGCTGGAGTGAAGAATCTTGGAGAAGGTTCGATGGATTGCCTGTCCTCCATTGACAGACAAGTCCAGAGGGATATTCGTGATATTGATCATGTAGGCAGAGAGGGGATCTGCCTGATCACTGTTGTCACTGAGACGGAAGGATATGAGGATCGTCTTCTCCTTGTGCTTCTTGGTCTCCTTTAATTCTTTGTAGAAATCCTTGGCAATTCTCGATGGTGAAGTGAGATAGACTCCGAGTTCGCGTTTCTTTCCATCAGCCAGAAGCTCGGATTTCTCTACATTCATGAGGAACGCTCGAGTGAATCCATCGATCAGCACCATGACTTGACGTCCTCGAACGTATCCTTGTTCGTGAAGGCGATTTTCGATGAGTCCATAGAAAGAGATGAGATTCTCCGTTGAGCAGATGAGACTCATCTTCATGTGATGCCATTGTCGATCATCAGCATTGTTGGCAGAATCTGCCAGACGAGCACTACTCACGTTGTATGCATGAGCAAGCTGCGTCAGAGCCTTCTGGGGGTCTTCGCCGTAGCTGGGGAATCCTTCCACTCGATCACGAATCTTATCCAGTTCTTCTCGACTGATCTCATAGACAGCAGTAGGGGTGGGGGATTCTTCCATTCTGATGGGCCAGATGGTGGCTACCTTCTTGTGAAGAATCTCCGAGTCTTCAATCGAATTGGGTTGAGCCGAAAATCTACAGCTGTGAGTCGTAGGATGTCGAGCATCTGCCCAGATGAGTGACTCACGGGGAACAGTCTCCTGATTGAAAGTAACCGAATCCAGTTGAACTGAGCATGGAGCAGTGCTGTTCTCCATGACCATGTCCACTTTCCTGATGATTCCATTCGTTTCTCCAGGATAGTTGGTCACAATTCCGAGGGTCTTCTTGATCTTGGTTGCAGGGGTCACGAAGGCGAAGTGAGTGACATTGTAGAGAATGGAAGGGGTCTTGTAGTAGATTAGACAATTCTCTGTCTTCTTCATGTTCTCGACTATCTTCAGTCTCTTCATGACGGAATGAGCAGATGGTGCAACTTCCACTCCATGAATCCAGACTAGATCGGAGATACTCACTTGTCTTGTATCGAATCCAGTCTTCTGATTGCAGATGTCTGATGAGTGCATCGTCAGACGGAGAAGTCTGAGATCTTCTCTCTCATCCATGAAGATGAAGAAATCCTTGGCTTCGAGAATGAGCACTTTCGCTTGCTCATCTCTGCGAACGACTTGATACAGGACTGGGTAGGCGACACCTTTGGTGATGGGTGCAATCACAGTCTTCATCTCTCCGATGGGAAGATTGAATGGAGGGAAAGAAGAGGTGTATCTTCCTGGGAAATATCCATGATCCAGTTCCAAGGTGAGGGATCTGGTGTAGTGACGGAATTCCACTGCTGCTTCGAATGACATGAAGTCATAAGCGTTCAGCATGGGATTCTTTCTTGGGCGCTTTCCATGACGAGGGTAGAGAGTGTCGACATACTTCTTGTTGGAATATCCACTCCATGTGATCGGACGATAGAGGATATCAGAAGTCATAGAGTTGATGTGCATCTTCCATGAGATATCGAAAAGACGAACATGTTGGCCACTTGGATGACGATTGATCAAATCGTTGTATCGATTTTCGGGCCAATCTTCAGAGAACAAGGTTCTGTGGTTCTTCTGCTCCGGTCTCTGTTTCTTCACAGGAGTGATCCATTCCGTCTCTTCTCTGATCCGAAAATCCGCTGCATCCTCGAATTCAGTGAGTTCATGCTGGGCCAGATCCTTGGCGAACTCAGAGATGTACTCGTCTGCCATCTCCATAGGGTCTTCTCGTGTAGGGGAATTGGCAGGGGTCGTGATCGCTTGAGAGGGCGATCTCAGGATGCTGCTGGATGGGGTGGGACAGATCTGATCTCCTCCTCCTTCGAGAAGTTCAGACTCCGTCATCGACATCGTCTCGTCGGCGTCGTCATCCATGATCTTCTTGAAGATGTTGTCTTCGTCAACCTCCATCAAAGCATCATTGATTGCTTGGATATCTGGGTTTCTCGCATCTGCGATGGAATCGTCGTTCATCGATTCGTTGTCAGCCATGATCAATTCGGGGTTTATCGCATCTGCGATGGAATCTTCTGTCTCCATATCAGCGAATGCATCCGAAATGCTGTCAGGCGGGGAACGGTCAACCATCTGAAAGGATTATTGTATTAGTTGATCATGCTGCAAACCACGCCACGCGTTAATGCGAAGTTAGCAATAATCTAATATTAGTGATTAAGAAGGTAAGAAAAAATTGGGTGCTCTGAGGTTCTTCCGATTTCTCAGATTGTAGTTTGGACGACTAGTAGATTCAGTCGACTTGAGAATGGACTTTCTGGCGACTAGGGGTTCAGACGATTGGGGTTCAGGTGATGTTGACTTGGGTGGGTCAGGGTTGGTAGTTTCTTCATTTGAAGAGATATCGGTTTGATGGTGATATCCTGGAATGATATCAGGATGATCCTCTAATTCTGAGGTAATCTCCTCATCTGAAACTTTGTTATGAGTTATTGTAGGACCAGCAAATACTTTGCATTTCTTAGTCAGATCCATGTGCACTATCTTAGGTTTGCTTTGAGGTGCATTCATGCTGACTATTGTTACGTGAGGGTGATTTACTTGGATTACTCTAAATTTACCTAACCATGGTAAGCAAAGCTTGCGTGATAGACCCACCTTAGGTGCGACATCCTTGAGGAATACGATATCGCCCACTTCAATCTGTAATGGTTTTAGATGAGTCTTGTTTCCTTGCTTGATGAAGGATTCACTCGACTTTCGGGTATATTCATAAGCAGTATTCCATGCGGAATGGAGAGAAGACAGTAAAGATGCCTTATAGATAGATACGTCATCTATACCCATGAACATGTTCCTGTCTTGTTCTTGGAATACTAAGTCAGCTGTGAATACTGGATCTCTACCCATAAATAGAAACATTGGTGTTTCACCCGTGGTTGTATGAGTGGTGGTATTGTAGGCAAAAGTGCATGCAGGTAGATGTTCATCCCAGTCTAGTTGATTACTAGCCGTATAGGATCTGAGCATCGCATGAAAAGTTCCAAATATGCGCTCTACTTCGCCATTAGATTCATGCCTATTCGCTGAAGTGAAATGATGCTTGACTCCCATCAGACGAGTCAGTTCTTTCATCAATTCACCTTTCAGGTATGACGCGTTGTCAGTCACCAATTGCGTCATTGTTCCATACTTGAGAATACACTCGTTCATTAGTGCTTTAGCTACAGTGATTGCCGTACAGTCAGGAAGGGCTGCTGTGACAGCAAATTTCGTGAAGTGATCAATAGCGCACATGATATAGGAATTATGACTCTGTGATCTATGAATTGGACCGCATAAATCTAAATGTACGCGGCTCCAGACTGCTGTGGTATGCACAGGATTGAGAATCTCTCTATTTCTAGAATTCGTTCTCTTTCTTTGACACATTTCACATGCCATACATTTTTCTTTAATGAATATGTGCATGCTAGGCCAATAATACCTTCTCATTATTTTGGATAGAGTCTTTTTCCAATTGAAATGCCCACCGGAATCAGATTTCTCATGGAAGGATGAGAAAATGTAGTCCTTGAAAGATTCCGGAATGAACAGTCTCTCGGAGTCAAGACGGTCATCTTCGTCTGATAATCGACGTCTGTAAAGACAACCATTCTTTCTGATTATACACTGTTCAGCCAGCTCGATGAGTGAGATATTCGGGGTTTTGAAGGATTCATTTCCTCTCGTTATGAGATCCATGATTTCCTTACATGTTTTGTCTTCAAGTTGAGCTTGAAGAATGTCAGTTGACTTGAGCTTACCACTGATTGAAGCGATGACCGGCGGGGGAGCGAGGTAGTAGTCGGGCATGATTGAGAGACACACTGGAAATTCAACAATATCATCCGATTCAGGACTATCCTCCTTGAATCTCACTAGGGGATTATCTACTCTAGAGAGGGCATCAGCTACTACATTGGCTGATCCTTTGATGTATTCTATCGAAATATCGTAACTCTGAAGTTCTACTATCCATCTGGTTAGTGTGTCATGAGTAACGTTGTGTTTCAGTAGAAAAGTTAGGGGCTTGTGATCACTGTATACCACACAGTGATTACCATAGATAATGTGCTTGAAGAATCTAAGTGCACTAATTATTGCAAATAGCTCTATTTGAGTCGGAGCCCATTTTCTCTGGGAATCCGATAGAGATTTACTGAAATAACCTATGGCTACCAAATCCTTGGAGTCTCTGCTCTTCCTTTGACTTAATGCTGCACCGACCGCGAAGCCAGAGCCATCAGAATGTAAGACGAAGTCATCGTCTCGAGGGAAGGAGAGACATGGGCTGGAAGTAAGGATCTTCTTAATTTCTTGGAAAGCAAACTCTTGTTGTTCTTTCCACTCGAATTTGTTATTCTTATTTCTAATTATTTCATAGAGTGGAGAAGCTACTTGGGCAAAATTCTTGAAGAATTTTCGGTAGAAATTACCCATTCCCAAGAATCTCTGAACTTCCTTCACATTCTTAGGTTGGAGAAAGTCATTGATTGCTCTGACATTTCGTAGACCAGGGCTATACGCCTGATCTCCGAGTTCATGTCCTAGGAATGTAATCTTGGTTCGTGCGATCTCGCATTTGGAAGGAGATATTTTGATGTTGAAATCTCTAAGTCTCTGAAGTACTTTTCTCAGTGTCTTCAGATGTTCCTCGAATGAGTCGTTAGAGATTACTATATCGTCTACATAAGCTACCGTGTCCTTTTCCAAACCTGACAATACTTTTGCAAGGCATCTCTGGAAGATCGACGTTGACGTCTTCAGACCGAAGGGGACAACGTTCCAGCAGTAGGTGTTGCACATTGTACCAGGAATGTTCACTGCAAATCCGGTAATTGGTTGAGCTTCTGGTGAGAGGGCACATTGGAAGAATGCTTGTCTCACATCAACTGATGTCTTGTATTTCTTCGTGCCTATTGCATTCAGAATCTGATCAATTGGAGGAAGTGGCATGCAGTCATTTACCACCAAGCGGTTTACTTGGCGATAATCACAGACTACCCTTATTTCACCAGTCTTGGGTTTGCGAACAACAATCAAGGGACTTAGCCACGGAGTGTTGCATTCTCGAATTCGTCCTGCTTCGAGTAGTCGATTGATGTGAGTTTGAAGCTCTTGTTGGTACTTCATCGGAATTCTGGAAAGTCTGGGTTTGAAATCAGGATACTTTGAAGTAGTTTTGATTTCTGCTAGTGTATGATCATAGAGACCTAGATCGAATTGATCTGCGGACATTCTATCTCTATACTCGGTGAATAGTTGTGCTAGTTGATCTCTCTCATGGTCATTGACTTCAGCTAGTGATAAGTCTACCGGACACTCATCCTTGATTAGGTAGGCGATTCAGCCATCGACACGGCGTTGATCTGCCATGCGTTGAGTTCCGACTCATGAGCAGATTCCGCTGAAGTAATGCTCTGATCTTTGTAGATTATCTTAGGAGTACTGAGAGGATTGCATACTAATAAATGTGGATTAGTAGAATCTATTAGACCAGGAGATACAAACAATCCTTGTTGTTCTAGAATCGGAGACTTAGCAGAGGAAATTACGAAAAGTGATTCAGTCTGAAGTGGATTACATCTAATGAGAGTTTCAGTGAATGGTTTGCAGACAACCGTTTCAGCACAGCACACTTTGAGTGTGGTGTTGCTTACTATATTGTTCACCATTGGGATGTAATCATTGATAATCGGGATTTCGTCATCTGACATGAGGATAAAATGCCTATTGAAATCGATTGAGAAAAGAGGGAATTTGCATAATGAATCAGTACCAATGATAAGATTGTACTTATCAGAAGACATTGGGGTGCATCTACCATCCGTGATGTAGACTGTTGTTTCGATGACATGTCTACCCAGTGCTAGTTTGATGACAGCTGATCCCATTAACTGGATCGGCATGCTGGAGACTCCTACTAGAGAGGGTAGATTTGTAGGATCTAGCTTGGTAATACCCATCAACGGCATCATTGATGACGACACGATAGTGCGCGAAGCTCCGCTGTCGACCAGCGCCAGAAGGGAGCACGGCGGCTGACCTTCATGAGAAACTCGGACTGGAACCTGAATAATGTAAGCAGGTTGATTAGTATTACAGACGGCTAGGACACCTATTGTTCCTAAATCCAGGGTTGATTCTCCCGGGATGCATTCATCTAGGGGGTGGTCATTGTTCTTCCGCTTCCTATTATTTCGCGGATTTCTAATCATATTCACTAGTTCTTGTACTTTGTAGTCACTAGTCTCATAATTCCCGTGGTGATTGTTTTGTTCACAGTTGCAGATGACTCTGTCTACATGGGCAAGATTCCCACATGCAGGAACTCTGTGTATCAGCTGAATACTTGGTTGTCGATTTAATAGTTGATTCTGGTTGTTCTCGATCTCGAGATCTAAATCTCCCACAGTTTGCTTGGGAAATAGTCTGTGAAAGGGAAACGGAATTTGCGATTTGATGTAGAGAATGATCAGGTGTTTCATGAATACTAGTGAGACCAAAATAGCGCAAATCAGCATCCAAAAGTCATATGGTGACCAGATGCCTAGGAATGACCATAGAGTGGGGAGCTTGATCTCAGAGGGAAAGGAGAGAGTCATCGATGATTGTTTGGAGAGAAAAAGTTTCTCAATTTCAGGAGATGACCAACCCTCGTGTACCTCATTCTCTTGTGTGATTTCAGAGAGATTGCTGATTACCAAATTATGGAAAATTACAATTCTCTGTTCAGACATTGAGAAATTTAGTTTGAGAGGATTTAGAGAGGAACTAGGGAGAGATTGTAGTTTCTTCTCTACAAGTGTGTCTGAGAAAGGATTGTACTCGAGAGTTCTCTCATCCCTATGAATGAAGAAATTTCTCACCTGATTGCACGGTACCTCTTCGGCGTTGTCATGGATCACGTTGGTGTTCGGGTCCAGAAAGACGAAGGAAGATGAGTTGCTGGGAAACTGAAGTGAGATCATTGGCAATTTGTAGCAAGTACTATTGAATGGAATCAGCTTGTAGGCTGAGTTAGGGATTCGTAAGCAATGGTGGATCTCCACAATACCTAGACCTCTATAGGTCGCTGAGACATCAGTCTTGTTTAGGATTCTGCGAATAGTATTAGTTGGATCAATAGTGAAAGCCGTGTGGAGGGAAGTTGCGAGCATATTTACTCTATCACACAATGATTGCGCGGTCTTCTGAAAGAGCACATTCATTGTGTCTGTCAGATCACTTTGAACTGCTAGAAGTTGAGCAGCCATTTGCTGAGACATTACTAATCCGGTTTGATTATACTCAACTGCTCTCTTCCATCTGAGGGATTTATTTACAGTTCCGTACCCTTGATCAGTAAGCTGCAGGATGTTTCCACAGTCTGTGATCGACTTACTTCCATCTCTCCACGAGACCGCAAATTCACCATTCTCAGCTAGGAAAATGTTATCTGCGATCTGACCTTTCATCTTTGTTACCAGAATGTAGGCGCATTTCTGTTCCTCATCTGGTTTCCACACGATCATTGATCCGTCCTCCATGCTGCATTCCTTATCTTGATAATGGCATCCTTCCAGGTTTCCAATCGTGGAAGATGCTTGGTCTGAATGATAATGAGAGACCACATTAATTTCAGCGACAAAATCATTTGTGACTTCTGCTGTGAAATCAGTACAGCATTGGAGAGGTGCACTGGGCCATTCAATTACCAACTTATTCTCAGTGGCCCATTTGCCTGGACCAACTCTTACAAGTTGTCCATGTTCAGTCTTCTGGTGTTGAGCCATGTGGCTGCATTCATGTGCTGATAGCACATGGGGAGTATACGCATATTCAATGCTCTTACTTCCAAAGAAATTCTTAGAGAAAATTGCTTTCTTAGTGACTCGCGAACATTGAAATGCTGTGCTCTTGTACGACTTAGTGTTGGGTCTGTACAGATCAATAATGGCCTTGGTTGGTTTAGCGCGGTTCTCAGTTGTGATACTAGAACATCGATAATCGAGAGGAAAAGTCATCAGATTGCTGGTATCCTTAGTTTGCGGGCAAATGAAAGTCGCGGATACAGATGGGATGAGGAGGAAGAAAAGAGTGAATAGACAAAGAGAATTGATCGGGAAGGAGGAAGACGATTTCTTTCCAGAGTAGGCAGTCTGAGCTAAATCATCATTCCTCTTAGACAACGCTTCAATTCTCGAATGCGCGAATTCTAATTTCTCAGTCATCGTGTTAATGAGTGAGTCTACTTTCTCATCAATGACTCTAGACTTCTGTCTCACCTCGATGAGATCTTCGGAGATCGGGATGACCGAGTTGCAGTGTTCCTTACTATTGCTCCATCTGGAGTTATTCTGACTCGAGTTGAAATTCCTTCCAGGGCTTTGGTTGTCCTGCCTGGAATTCTGGTATCTCGAGTTTGGTTCTGACCTGTTATTGTATCCTGAGTTGTTGTATTGCTTCCTGAATCCATTCCCGTTCGAGTTGTTGCTGTTGAATCCATTCACATTAGAATTTCTGTAGGGATTTCTGTGGAAATTGTCTCTGGACTGAGAATTACTACGATTGAATGAATTAGTCCTGGGATTACTATTGCTTCTATAGTTGGATGAGTTCCAGTTCTGGGCCTGTTTCCTGGCTCTACAATCAGCTTTCATGTGACCAGTCTTCTGGCAATAAAAACACACAGGACCAGGTCTTCTCTGATCATCGAATCTGACCCGCTGATTGGACTCACTTGATTGATTCCTTGGTTCGAAGTCTCTTCTGGATGGTCTATCAGAGTTGACTTTCATGGTATCCATCGCATTGATGGTGGCATCCATCATCTTCTCGGCATTGGCCTCATTGATCAATAGTTCGATGGTTTGTGCCCTATCAACTGCATCTTTGAAGTCTTTAATCTCACCTAGCTTGGTGTAGTAGCGAATGTTGGGCTGTAGTCGATCAATGAATTCCTCAGCTAGACGCTTCTTAGTTTCCTCACTAGAAGGGTCCTCTGATGCAAATCTAACAATGGTGGAAATTCTGTGAGCAAATTCAGATACCGATTCTTCTTTCCTTTGACGACACTTGAGTAGTTCTTGCTTTGCCAAGTGTTGTCTTTGACGACCCTCAAAACAGTCTTTCAGTTTCTGACAAACCTTTGCGAAATCTGCACGGTCATCATCAGAGAGTTCTTCCAATCGATCTCTTGCTTGACCTGAAGTATATGCAATGATGTATGCAGCCTTCTTGCGTCCATCTGGGGGCTGCTCCTTGACTGCCATCAGATCTTCGAATCGACGAAGCCATGTGGAGAATGGCTGGTCCTTAGCACTGCCTGAGAACACTGGAAGCTTGGCTGATGACTCTGAATGGAACATGTTCTCAGAGACCATCCCAATTACCTCTTCCCGTGCTTCTGCGAATTGATCTTCATCTGAATCATCCTCGGCCTGAATGATTGGGGCTACATCTACAAGCGGCTGTTGTTCCTGTAAGTCATCATTATTGTGAGGCACCCCTTCGAGGGACATGCCAGAGACATCAAGGACTTCTTGCTTGATGCCCTTATTCTGTAACATCTTTATTGATTTACTTTGATTCTTATAGGACTTCTCAAGAGATGATACTCTAGAGATAACATTACCTAGTATGTTGTTAACATCATCAATGCGAGCATTCGTCACATCATGAGTCTGTGATATGGCATCAGCCACTAGTTCACGATAGCTCTTGTCAGTTATATTCGGGTTTTCAGAGATCTCTCTGTGTATTTTCATACCTGGGTTCATGGCTGTGGACCTTGTCCGATGGCCGCCGCCATCATTTGTTGGAGGCATTGGAGAAGAGTTGGAGGCTGTAGACTGGAGAGGCGACTGGAGCCGGAGCTCTGTTGGGTGAAGACTGACTGGAATCGGAGGGTTATATACCCGCGAAAAGGGGCGGAGACTGCCAGAGGGGCGGTCCGTAGCTTTTCGCACGTCTCCATCTACCGTATGCCTACTGATCGATTTCTGGCGCGAATTTGAATTTTGGTATTCATTGATGCGGCTGGCTTCTACGCGCCTTGGAAAGTTTCCTAGTCTGTAAGCAATTTCTTCCCTTTTTTGGGGAATATTCCAGCCTCAATTTCTGATCCCTGCCTACTTGCATTGGCTTGGTCATCTTTTCTTCCCTAGTCAGTCAGTTGATCGATTAGTCACGCCTTACGAAATTCAGTCACGAGCCTCTCTTGCCTCTCTTTTCTGCCTCTGACATTTCCAGGCAGGAAAGAGCGTTTCCTATCTCTTGCAAGATCTAGCGATTTCTCAACCACTTCTCTCTCAGAGAGAGTATCGATTGATTTGGAGGAGTCTTTCTGGGTTCGCGTCATCCGACGATATTGAGTGTTTTGCTCCATCCGGAGGGCTAATTAGTACAGACTCCCTAAGATCTGAGAGCAGATCCTACCTATCCTTCATCTGAAGGATCAGAACCTAGTTCTAGCTCTGAGAAATAGGAGAATTGCCTCATCTGAGGTATGCAGATATTCAAAATTCTAACTATCATAGTTCTTCAAATTTCACTTACTTGGATATCATACCTGGTTTCCGATTGAGTTCAAGGCACGAGTTGTATTACCTCTTCTCGAAATCGACTGGCGACTGAGGCTTGCCCTCTCGATCGTTGTTTGGCGGGAAAGGACCAAGAAGAGGACGCAGAATTGTGCGAATGAGGTCATGATAGGACTCAAGGTGCGAGAAAGAGAAGACAGACAGTAGATTGGCGCTCTCTCCTTTTCTCGCTCTCAGAGATAGACATGACAGACAAAGAAGGACTGACACCAAACACATAACACATTGACGGCACAAAGACTTTGTCTGTGCCCTCTTCCCATTTGCTAATGTTTCCGTACTACCCCTGGCCATGCCTTGCTTCCCTAAGTAATATTAATTCACCATTTTATTATTCCAACCTCCTGGACACATTTCTCATAGTTGGAGATTAGTCTCCGTTGACTGCTCTCCCGTTGGTACTGTGGGGACTTGTTGATACTGTGGTGTTTGCCACTGATGCCATCCCATTGGGCCACCCACAGTTTGGCCGTATTGGTTTCCCATGTTCGGTCCAACCTGGTTTCCCATGGTCAGACCGAATTGGTTGGCCATGTTCGGTCCGTATTGGTTTCCCATGGGAAAGCCGAACTGGTTTCCCATGTTCGGACCGAGCTGGTTTCCCATGTTCGGACCGAACTGGTTTCCCATATTCGGACCGAATTGGTTACCTCCATAAGTGTTTCCACCAATTTGGCCATATTGTTCTCCTTGCTGGGGAACCTGGGGCTGGATATCCATGACTTCATCTTCTTCTTCTTTCTTTTTGCCCTCTCTTCCTGGCTCTCGACGTCCCCTCGATGCGCTACGAAGTCGTTTGTTCAACGAGCCCTTCATTTTGGGCGGGTGCATCTGTAATCATATGTTTTTCACGGTTGTTTTGTTTCTAACTTAGTTGGTTTTCTTCTAATTCCCATTTTATTCATACCTCAATAAGTTTCATCTCGAGCTCCATGATCTTGGACTCTTCTTCTTCCACTTTCCTTTCTACCTTCTTCAATTCCTCTTCTATCGAGTGAATATTTTTCTTCATCAATGTAGAATTCCGCTTGAGCAGCGAGATTTCTTTTCTGATCTCGTCCAGTGACATTACCTGCAAGTTTCTATTGTGGACCATATGTTTCACGATATTTTCAATTGACATTATTCACGACATTGCAATCATTGGTTTAATGTGCTCTGCATTGTTAGTTGCTGCACTCTACTTCTAAGGTTAGTTGTAATGCCATGCATCGAAGCACGCCAGGCTTACCATACCATTTCTGAACCGAGAGTGATTCCATCCATTGGATGTCTTCTTCATCTTGATGATTGAAAGCTTTCATAATCAGTGTGAACCTGCTGTCTACAGCATTGTTCAAAATTCCGGAAAGACAGACTCAATGACAAGGACGCCATCTTTGCAGTTGGCCAAACATGCATGAATGTGCGGTGCAATGACATTGATCGTAATGTGTGAGGCATCTGCCAAGCGAAGTGCACTTCTAATATCATGAATACGCGCGCGCGAGCATACTGAGGATGGCTGCCTTCCTCAGGAGAGTTGCCAAATGAGAATGAGACGCCAAAGTGGAAGGAGGGGTGGACACTCAATGAATGGAGAAGGAGGGAAAAACGGAGAAGGACAAGGAGTGAATCACAGCTAGCCTTCCAAATAAGGAAAAGGTTACGTGGACAAAGAAAAGATTTGAACTGTGGAGGGAAACCTTGGGTTCCAGAGGCTTTTATGGATCGAATGATGCATCTGCATCAATTAACGAGTGCTACCATTAAGCGATAGGCCCGGAAGCGCATACTGGCCCTTATCAGTCTATCCTTCAGTGTTCATTCCACGCAATGTCCCACGCTTCAATCAGACATAAGATAGATAGATGTTTATGAGAGATACGGTAACGGATCAAGGAAGGGGAATGAGGAAAGCATGGCAGTGGGACCTAACACAAGAACACAATCAAACGGGCGTCGTG
>LS589398.1:157099-208429 GCA_900490775.1 Pristionchus maxplancki
CCATGTCTTTGTGCCATAGAAGGTAGTGGGGGGGGGAATCTACATAAATTGCATAACTGATTGCGTAGATTCAGATTGTTCTCGACAAGGCGGAGAAGTATCTTCTCAGTTCGGAGTCGGAAAACATCCACTGGAAGCTCCTCCTCTCGGATAAATACAATCTCCAGGTTCTTCAGGTATACACGACTTGACAAATTTACGAGGATAGTTTCTAAATGCTGCAATGAAAAATATAGGATAATTACCCACATATTCGCGGTGCAATCTCTCATTCCTTGCTCGATTTTGTTTGCGAAACGGAATATCTTCTCACTAGAATCCAACTCACTTTTTCTGATAACTTTCCATCGATGACTACATGTCGATAGGATGGAATAATATGTGAAACCGTTCATACTTTTACGATATTTTATGTAATTTAATTAATTGGATTCATTAATGAGTTTTGTTTCATTAATTATTTAATTTATTGTCCATGTATTGTAATTTCAGGACCACCTGTTGTCAAAGTACACTGCCAATCGTATCCGACTGCTGAAAAATTCTCCCGAATATGGAATGTTAAGCGATCAGATGAAGCTGATCATGATGGAAAAGTGTGTGGATCTCACCACTCCCAAGCAGACTTGAATAACTAATATACTTTGTTTATGCATTCTTTCTTCGAAATTGTTTTCACTTTATCGCTCTTAGTTTCATCAGTGCTCATCTGTAAATGCCTCGTGTTATCTCAATTTTTAAAACTTGTTTTGTGAATGCAATTCCTCACGTACTTAAACAATTTCTCTTTCCTTGCAGATTTCTATACTTTGTCATCTATAAATTTTTTATTCATCTAACGAGATTTGTGAATTTATGCCGTCCATTTCTGTCGTTGATATCAGATAGCATAATTGATCAAATGCGTCATTTAGAAGTTGTGCATCCGTTATAAAATTGTATTAACAATGAAGACATTGCTGAATTTTCGCTCCTTTTCTATCCAAAGAAGTTTATTGCATTCATGATAAATTAATGTTTCAATTGACCAAGAACATTGCTGTGACTTGTCACTCGTGTCTCCATCTCTTGTATACTTGTACCCTGTCCCTCTTCGCTCAATTTACGAAGTGTTCATTTCAGACAACAAAAATCGTTGATGATGGCGACTTCACCTGAGAAAGGTGAGAAATTGTATCCTTATTGTTTTGTAAACATTTCGAGGTTTCGGGAAACGTTCTGCTGCACAATATTTTGTTTTTTTTTCAGACGACGAATTAGAGATGCCGATCTCAATCGAGAACGGTGTGTACATTTTCATCTTTATTGTCGGCGTAGTGATGCGCATCACAATTCTTGTTGTATATTATTATTATTGTTGATTATTTTCAGTTGACGATAACTGCATTCGAATGAGC
The DNA here is from genome assembly GCA_900490775.1 of Pristionchus maxplancki. Classification (NCBI taxonomy): domain Eukaryota; kingdom Metazoa; phylum Nematoda; class Chromadorea; order Rhabditida; family Neodiplogasteridae; genus Pristionchus; species Pristionchus maxplancki. The sequence goes on from LS589398.1 coordinate 158,497, forward strand.
ATCGCCAATTTCGAAGAGACGATGGCTGTTGCGAAGGAAGATGGAGTCTTCTCAGATGAATTCTTCATCGGTGGATTTCCCTGGTACAATCTACTACTTTATTTTGCGAGCAATTCAATTTATCTATTCTGAGCGAGTACCCTAATGAAACTCTATAATGTTTTCATTTCGTTTTCAAATGTATGTTCAAGAAACGTTGCTTGATTGTAGACTGGGAATATTGCCGTTTGGATTTTCCCTATCCGACTGTTGCTCAGGAAACGTAGATCGAGTCGAGCGCAATGATCTACAAGCCGGACAGGGCAATATCCAATGAGAGGGGATTCATGATATAATGGAAAAATATTTCCTTCAAAATTTTTCCTATTCAACTTTTCGTCAGGAAACTTCGAGTGTATAAAATCAAGCGCAACGATCCAGAAGTCGTACTATTTTCCTACAATGAAGAACACTCGAATATGTGGTATTGCGATGTGGATATGGAGTGCACGCTGATCAATCAGAATGAGGGCGGAGAGAATCACAAAATGGAGCCGGTGAGAAGATCAAACTCACAAATTGTGTAGCATTTATCACGGAGAGTGCATTTCGAAAGTTATAAAAATTTGTTTATATAGTAGAGCAACGTTACCCACTTTGCAGACTGGCATTTTACGTTTCACTCACGACAACGCCGACCACTCTGATGTCCTTCAGAAGTTGGACGAGAATCTGTTGAAGAATCCTGAAAAGGTGAGGGGGGGGGGTAGTTAATAGTGACTAACAAGGGAAGGTCGCTATATTGTCGCTATATGAGGTACGAAATGAGACCATGTTGGGTCGAAATAGGTCCTAAACCGAAGAACTGTGGGTAAGGGGTTGGATTCAAGGTTCGAATAGTGTGTAAAAAATGCATACCACTTTTGTGTGTAAAAAAAAAAGCATACCACTTTTTGAAGGATGTGATGAGAAAATTTCAAAAAGCAGACCACTTTTGAATGGAGAGGAGAGGATTTTTTCAAAAAGCACACCACTTCTAGAGGGAGTTGACTTACAAATTTGAAAAGCAGATCACTATTCAATGCGTCGATGACATAGGTATTCGACCTCTGGTTGGATTGGAAGGAGAGGCGATCGTGGCTCATGTCCACCTTACTTTTATTTTTTATTTTTTTGCTGGCGTTCAGAAGGCTTTTTATTACAAACATCTACGGTGCGCCGAGACACAATAATCGTTATTTTGTATCGTTAACTGACTTTTTTGTTCGTTCGGGATGTCGCAGGACAGACTTTGATGTGGAGCAAATATTCGCGGTAGCGTTTGATCAATGCATTGGATCATGATAATTAACAAAATCATTTTCAATCTAATGTTTTCATGAAGAACTGGACATGTGATCAGACGTCTTCTGAAAGCCAGCAAGAAAGGGCATATATGGACTCGAACCCCCAGCACCTCTCCTTCCCATCCAACCCCTTACCCACTTCACCGCCCAGCCAGTTGAGCTGAGGAGATGAGAGAGACATTAAGGGGACTAAAGGTTTCAGGCAATTTTTTGCCGTTATTCGATTTAGGATAAAAAAACAGTCATCGGAGAGAGGGCCCTGAGATGAGTTCGAAATTCTTAAGACTGTCAGATTTTTCTCAATGACAAAATTTTAAAATTTTCTCCTGGGTTTTCGACCTATAGCACACAGCCATGAACACCTGGTTATATCGTCGCCATAATCTTGTGTGTACACGTATGACTTCAGGGATTCATCAAGAACGGCACTGTCATCATCGAGGTGCGCATTACTGTGCACACTGATGGAAAGAGGTTGTCAAATCAATTAATAATTAATTTTTATAGATTTTTTGGAGAAAGGTTTGATTCTACTCTGTAACTTTTTATTTCATCGACAAAATATCTAAGACATCGGGCGGATCGTAAACAATAGGCAGATGTTGAAAAGGTAAATATTTCAGATTCAGAAAGATGGTCGATCATGATTTCTACTCGCCTTCGAATGCTTCCAACGGAATTCTCATTATGGAGGGTGAGAAGCTGCATGTTAACAAACAGGTATGGTTTTCTTACGTTGAGGATCGATTCCAGCTCAAATTGTAAGAATTTTTTTATATTTTTTTTGTTTAACTTTATCTGAATTGGTTAATTATTGTGAGAAGGATTTGGTCAATAAATGGATCTATCGGCTATGCTGTATAAAACGAATTTTGGTCCGAAGCAGCCTTGAATTACAAAAGTATTATTCAGATCCTGGCCTTGCATTCTCCTTTCTTCGATCGTCTTTTCTTCGGAGAATTCAAGGAAGCAAAGGAGTCGGAGACGGTGATAAAAGATGTGAATCGATGGGTGAGCGAGTTCGGATATTTGCTTGAATTTATTGTAAATGCATTTAATCAGTGGTATAGTAGTAGTATCAGAGTTGAAATAGTAAAAAGTAGTCACCAATAAATAACAAAATTTGACAAAAAATCGAGTCAACACATCGAGATATATACTCCGGTGTGCGCCCACAAGTTGAAATCCATCACTTTTTGGTGCCCACAAGTTACCATCAAGCTTTGAGGCAACTTGTGGGCACTCAAAACGCGCTTGATTTCAACTTGTGGGCGCACACCAGAGTATGAGTTATTCACGGGGGGTGTTCATGACCAGTGACTAACTATGGCGGACAAATTTATTATTTTAAAAACTCCCTCCATTTTGAGATTCAAAAACGACAGTATATTTCTCGTTCTGCATGGGAATTCATCAGAGCGCTTGCTCTTGTCGCGCCGGGTACCCCGTCCCTTCGCGTTCTTTGTGAGGGGACGGCGCCTCCACTCTCTCTGTATTTTCATTGTGCGTGCGACGCATTTGAATCTCCGTGTTATTTTTACCTTTTTTGTATTTGAAAGCAATAAGGTAAAAATCAAAAAATCACAAGGTATAAGATATTTTGACAATGGATTTTAGGGTGACTTTTAAAATCTAAGTTGGGTAGTAGTCTCTGGCCGTGTCTCTAGCATTGGTTCTTTGTAGACTTCACCTTTTTAGAAATAAATATTATAATATTTATTTCATAATATTTAATTTTTTTCAGGAGTTCACAACGCTCCTGCAGATTATGTACGGTGTTGCAGAGCCGTTCAAAGGTGCGATTTTTCGTATTCTGATCAAAATAATTCCAATTTCACAGACGCGGATGTCGAATATGTGCTCAAACTCGCGGATCGTTTCCAGATGAATGTGAGTTTTAAATTTTAAATTTGCCGCCACATGAACATTTTCGTACTAGAAATGTTGTCCTTGTTTTTTGATGAGTTATTTCCAATTTATAAATTGACTAAAGAAAAGTAAGCCCCCATTTCTTTGTGCCAAAGAAGGCGGTGGTGGGGGGAGGGAATCTACATTTATGTATTTATGAATTGCATATCTGATAGCGTAGATTTAGATTGTTCTCGACAAGGCTGAGAAGTATCTTCTCAGTTCGGAGTCGGAAAACATCCACTGGAAGCTCCTTCTCTCGGATAAATACAATCTCCAGGTTCTTCAGGTATACACGACTTTCAAAATTTATGAGAATAATTTCTAAATGCTGCAATGAAAAATGTAGGATAATTATCCACATATTTGTGGTGCAATCTCTCATGCCTCGCTCGATTTTGTTTGCGAAACGGAATATCTTCTCACTATAATCCATCTCACTTTTTCTAATAACTTTCCATCTGTGACTACATGTCGATAGGATGGAATAATATGTGTAACCGTTCATACGTTTACGATATTTTATGTAATTTAATTAATTTGATTCAGTAACAAATGTTATCTTATTAATTATTTTATTTATTGTTCATGTATTGTGATTTCAGGACCACCTGCTGTCAAAGTACTCTGCTAATCGTATCCGACTGCTGAAAAAATCTCCCGAATATGGAATGTTGAGCGATCAGACGAAGTTGATCATGATGGAAAAGTGTGTGGATCTCACCACTCCCAAGTAGACTTGATCAACTAAACGTTTTTCTGCAATATTCTTCGAATTGTTTTCGCCTTATCACTCTTAGTTTCATCAACACTCATCTATTAATGTCTCGTGTTCCCTCAATTTGTAACGATTTTTGTTAATGCAATTCCTCAAGTACTAATACAATGTCTGACATTTCCTTGCTGATTTTCTCACTTTGTCTTTATCACTTTGTCCTATAAGTGATGATGTGAAATGTTTGCTCTTTTCCATTCTAACGAATGTTAATGAATTCATGATAAACTTCTGTTTGAATTCCAATTTCTTTTAATAATTCAAACGTGAATTTACTTGTGTCTTAATCAATATTATATCTCTACCTTAATTTCAATAGCTCTATTTCTACGAGACACCTTTTTAGACGATCGAAGTGTAGGAGATGGCGACTTCGATCGAGAGAGGTTCGATATGATTTTTTGTAACATAAATTGACAATCTTTCGTCTACGGGTGTTCACGTAACTAACTACGGCGAGCGAATCTATTTAATTCAAAACTCCTGCGTATTTGAGATTCGAAAAAAATACAGTGTATTCCGCTATCTGCGAGGGATTTTGGTAGTTTAGCAGGACAAAGTCAGCCATTGCTTTTGGGGTGGATGGATCAGCCTGGATAAACCATCAACTTTACTTCGTATTTATTACCTTTCCAGTTGACGATAACTGCATTCGCATGCGCATCGACAAGTTCCAAGAGATGCTGGCTGCGAGGAGATGCAACGTCAGATCTTCGGATGAATTTATCGTCGGCGGATTTCCCTGGTACGAGGCTTTTTTCTCAATCTGCGTGTTCTCAATCCTGACTGGTAGATTTATGTACGCTGTCAGAATTGCAAGGGAAACATGATTGATTCTCAACTCGCTCACTTTTTTCCATAGTCGAACAAAAATCCAAGCATACTTCAATGTTTTGTTCAGGTGGATCCGCGTTGTTCCACTCGTGAACGAGGAGCTACGGGGTTTAAAGGTCTTCCTGTGCACCAAAAAGAGCGAGAGCTACAATGTGTGGTACTGCGACGCGAAGATGGAGTGCTCTCTCGTCAATCAGAATGAGGGAGGAGAGAATCACAAATTGGAGACGGTGAGGAGACGCAACGCCGATATTTATTTAGTTTTTTTTGGTTTTTCTTGCCTTTAGGGATGGCTTGGCAAGAAATGACTCTCTTCTTTCTGCACGCTATCTCGTCTTTCTGACCAGTTAAAGAGTTCGCTAAATGAAGAGACGATTTTTTGCGAAGCCATCGCTACGGGAAATTATCTTTCTTGAAATTAATGTCAAATGTCAAAATATTAGTTTCCAAGTCTTGAAAATGTCGCCTCGATTTCAGACTGGCGTTTTTCGGTTCGGCCATGACGACACCACGCACTGTTTCGTCGAACAGAGTTTGGAGAGCTTCCTCAACGATCCTTCAAAGGTGAGCGTGCGTGTAGTTTGCTGAATTCTTGTCAGATGCGTTTTGTTCATATTTTACCACTATACGGGTGGCTGTGCCCGCGCGCGAACAGTTGCCATTTCTGTAGGCCCGAGCAACGCGAAAAGTGATTTTACCAGAGTGGAACCAGCGCAAATCCTAAAGTTGGGGAAGTACACTCATCACTGACTGTGGTTCCCTGCAGGGATTCATCAAGAACGACACTATCGTCGTCGAGGCGTGCATCAATGTGCTCACTACTGAAAAGAGGTTTACTTTTAACGCCCATTCTTTTCTTTTCAGCGACAATGGAATAAATTGAGCGATTAACCATGGACTCTAATTGTAAGCTAAACGAGTGTTCCAGATTCCGAAAGAAGATCGATCATGATTTCTACTCGCCTTCGAATGCTTCCAACGGAATTCTCGTTGTGGAGGGAGAGAAGGTGTACGTTAACAAGCAGGTATGGACGGCTCATACTGAGCATGGTTTCCGGCACAATTATATGCGATTATAACTAATGAATTGTGAAAATCTAATGAGTAAGTGGAGAGCTTCGCGTAGAATCTTGGCACTACTATAGATCACCGGCCATGTCTAAAGTCACGTTTATTTCGCCCCAATCTTTTTCTCATTCTGCCCTATTCCCAAGTGAGGACGCGGCGGGCGAGTGGACAGTGGCCGGTGTTCTACAGTAGTGCCCGATTTTTTCAGGGGTCACGATTTTTTTGGTATATTTGAGTTTGTTCGCATAAAAACAGGCGATGAGCCCGTCAAGAGACTTGTTTTAACGTTGAACGTTTCGACTATACTCGTTCAGTTTCTGGCCATGCATTCTCCTTTCTTCGATCGTCTTTTCTTCGGAGAATTCAAGGAAGCGAATGAAGCAGAGACGGAGATAAAAGATGTGCAGCAATCGGTGAGCGAGTTCGAGTAATATAGATTTTTTAAAAACTACTTTAATTATAATTATAATTACTTATTGAGAATATTGATATTTTCCAGGAATTCGTGACTCTCTTAACGATGTTGTACCGTGTCAGAGACCAGCTCTGTCGTGCGTTTGTTTGCATTGAGAGTTATGCGACTTTTCAAATTAATCATTTTCGAACTTCTACAATAATATGATAAAAAATATGATAATTAGTAATAATTTATATTTTGCAGACATGAACGTCGAGTTCGTGCTCAAGCTTGCTGATCGTTTCGAGATGAATGTAAGTTATATTTTAATTTTTGTTGTTGTTGTCCAAGTTTATGAGAACAAAACGTTGATCTGAATTAGGGTTGATGAAATCGAGTCGGGTCAGTCGAGGCCTCGAACCCCAAACCCGATCGGGTATTGATAGACGGGTAGCCCGAAATTGAAAATACCCGATCGGGTACTCGATCGCGAGAGGGAACGCTCGGGCCGGGCATCGGGCAGACTGACCCGATCGGGTCGGGCCGGCCCGATCGGGTATCTCAATGAGCAGATCTCTCTCGTAATCACCATGCTCTCTCTAGACCGTGAGAACGTGCGCTCGTGTGGCATAGTGGTTTCGTTTTGCATCTTGCAGTCAGTCCCCGCGGGTTCGATCCTTCCCGAAGCCATTCGTTTTTGCTTTATTTTTTGTGACTCTCAGTAAATGCAACACCGCTAAGAACTTTATTAAATACTATTTTTATCAAGGGATGGTAAAATGAGGCGAGGGAACGCTTACGGAAGTGAGGCCTGAAGGAGGGGCGGCAGATGAACAAGATCTTTCTCCTCAAAAATACAATGAAGTCTAGTAAATTACATAGCGGTGTTGCATTTACTGAGAGAGTCACATAAAATAAAGCAAAAACGAATGGCTTCGGGAAGGATCGAACCCGCGGGGACTGACTGCAAGATGCAAAACGAAACCACTATGCCACACGAGCGCACGTTCTCGCGGTCTAGAGAGAGCATGGTGATTACGAGAGAGATCTGCTCATTGAGATACCCGATCGGGCCGGCCCGACCCGATCGGGTCAGTCGGCCCGATGCCCGGCCCGAGCGTTCACTCTCGCGATCGAGTACCCGATCGGGTATCCGCCCCGATCGGGTAATTTTGATACTTTCTCTGATCGAGGCCTCGAGTGTCGGGTATTACCGATTTCATCAACCCTAATCTGAATGAACATTGCTTAAATTTTACCTCTGCCTCTTTTATTCGAAATATTTCGTATACAATAAATTGTTATGTGATCCTATCCGACAAGCAGTATTTTCAGATTATTCTCGACAAGGCTGAAAAGTATCTTCTCAGATCAGATAAGGGAACCATTCACTGGAAGCTCCGCCTCTCGGATCAGTACAATCTGGTCACGCTCCAGGTAATTGCGCTCAATTTTTGAACAATTTTAAAATTATTCACTTTCCTAATTAAAAAAATGTAATAAAATAAAAATTATTTATTTGCGTCAAAGAGAATAAACATGCCTTTTTCGACGAAAATGGCCAACCACTCGTATTTTTTTATATCTTACTTAAAAGCGGTGGAACTAGAAAATCCTCAGGGTACTTGCACCTATATTTTTCATGGATTTGTTACCCCAAACGCTCTTTCAGAGTCAATTGCTGTCCAAGTACACTGCTGGGCTCATCCGAGCACTGAAGAGGTCTCCCGAATATGGAATGCTCAGGGATCAAACGAAGCTCATCGTCATGGATAAGTACGTTGAACTCACCACTCCCAAGTAGACTTGATCAACTAATACACTTGTTTTCTGCATTATGTTTTCGAAATTGTTTTCGCCTTATCGCTCTTAGTTTCACCTATTTCCTATTAAAATTTCTATTACTCACCTATTCACAGCGTGTCAAATAAGGAAAATCGCGTCCGAGTCCAATGCTTGTCTCCCTTTTCACACCAAGTCAAAGGGGGGAAAAACTTCATTTGCGTGGCGGGATTTTCCTTCGCTAATCCCTATTATTCTGCGTCGATCGACACGTCCGAGCGGCGTAAAATGACTCATTTTTGGCAGGTTTTCGACACGTTTGCGCGTACTGCTACTGAACAAGATCGAAATTGAAAAATCGAAAAGGATACTTTTGTGCGCAAATGGTTTTCCTAACCCCCTGCACAAGAACGAAGTCGATATTTTCATTTTCCGGAGAGCTGAAGCTTTTAGAGTGATCAAAACAGCCGTTTTTGCTCATTTTTCGCAGGTTTTCGACACGTTTGCGCGTACTGCTACTGAACAAGATCGAAATTGAAAAATCGAAAAGGATACTTTTGTGCGCAAATGGTTTTCCTAACCCCCTGCACAAGAACGAAGTCGATATTTTCATTTTCCGGAGAGCTGAAGCTTTTAGAGTGAGCAACACTGCCGTTTTTGCTCATTTTGAAGCACATTCAAGTGAGTTTCAAGATGCGCTGATTATTGGAAGAACTTTTGGGTATGTGTCGTTAAGGTCAAATATGTTTCATTTCACTTCGGAAAGTGAGAGAGTGTGCAATATGGAGAGACACCGACCAACCAAATGAGAGATGAGGGGGAGAATGATTGGGGGATGGGCCATTCTCTACCAACCGAGTCGATGACTCGAGAATCGGCAAAGTGAGAGAGCGGATTAGGGTCGAAACTGTCTCCGCCACGCAAATGAACCTTTTTCCCCCGTCTGACTTGCTGTGCTTTTCCCTACTTATCATTCTCTCCCTTCTCGAGCGATCGGAGTGGTCGTGAAAGAGAAATTGATAGAATCGGAAAACTTTTATCTCAAAAAGTCCCGTTTTGATAAATAGGTCTCAGTGAAACGTAACCAATTCATACGAAGTTGTTCGCGTGCCGCATCTTGGTGTTCCTTATACGGGAACCTAAATAACTTACAAACCGTGACTAGAAACCCCTACACCCTTATTATGAAAGGTAATCCAAATGATACGAGCTACATAGTTACTGGAGGTCGATTTCAAAATAAATGTCCTACGTTCGAGTTCAGCATGGTAATATGAGAATTTCTGCATGTTTCTCGATAACAAAGTCTTTTCTTTAAAAACCATCTCCAGTAACTATGTAGCTCGTTTCATTTGGATAACCTTTCATGATAATGGTGTGGGGGTTCCTATGTACGGTAATTAAGTTATTTAACTCCGAATATGTAAACATAAGAAGTCGACATGAAAGATTTCAAAAACAATTTTTCATGTTAACAAATGAAGAGAGGCATATTAGAGTATAGTCAAACAATTCTGACATTTTTGATTTTCATGATTGCTTCTTATCAGTAAGTTATGGGGTATGCTTCACAGGTTTTATAAAACCATTGTGTTCGAATGTCCATGAAGAGGGGTCGGACGCGGAGAACAAAGGATTTTGTCTCCCTGACACGCTGTGCTATTAATCTTTCGCGTTTCCTCAATTTTTTACGTTTAGTTTTGTGAATGCAATTCTTCAGGTACTAATACAATGTCTGACATTTCCCTTTAAATGCATGGTAAATTAAGCGAAATTGAGCAAATTCGTAGAATAATCGTGCTGCCTCTATCACGTTGTGTTGACAGCGTCGATAAAGTTGCTCCTTTCCTGTACGGTGCATTCAACAAAATATTGGTCAGACTATCGATTTATCGTTGCCAGTAAGGGGTCAGAGAGTGGGGGACGAGGTTAGTGCGTGTTGTTCAGTTATCAAATGGCATTTCGATGACGAATTCGAGCGAGTTTTGCTTCTCTCGGTTTGCTCTTCTCTATTTCATGATGCTCACATTCTCGTAGTTCGCGCCGTCCGAATCCCTGAAAAATATTGATTTGTGGGAGTACGGTAGCGGTACGGTTCAATATGATTAAGGTAGTCCCACTAATAGATATGTATGAATACCGTTGGATACTGTAACCACGTCTTTCGGTCAGGATGCAGAGGACTGCGATGTTAGTCGGCTCTGTGCCAATAGCTACAGTATCATTAGGGTACGGTGTGTTATTTCCACTCTATCCCATCCAATCGATCGGTCGGTCTCTTACTTCTTCGTTTTCGGCTCCATCGATCCGACTGCCGCCTCGTTCGCCTTTTTGGAGGAGCCAGTCTGCAATAGAGATCGATTACGGTAGTTAGAGGTGACAGTACGGTAGGTTGAGTACACAAGCCAACACATCAAGGACGGCAAGGGCTAAAGATCAAAGATCAGTCAGTTTGTGATCAGTTGGTTAGAGTACGGTAGGATACGGTATTCTCGGGTATCGATTAGAGTACGGTAGATACCGTAATCCTCACCGGCTGCTGCGTGATCGACGCTCCCTCCTTGCCCGAGCCGCCCGCCGGATTGGGAGGCGCCCGTTTACTGTAAGGGAGATCGATCGATGAGGATAGGGTAGAAGTCGATCGATGAGGGCACGGTAGGTACAGTTATCCCATTTATACCGTATGAACGAGGGAGTACGGTGGATCAGATTACTGTATCGTGAGAGTACTGTAGGACAGATGGACTACCGTACTGTACCGTACCCAGGTCGGATCGGTACCTGATGGGCTCCTTGTTGACGCAGCACCCGCAGCAACAGCACATTTTGAAGGGAGAGGAGGAGAGGAACCACTCGGGATGGGGGAGAGGAGGGCGAATAAGGGGAGGAGAGGAGCGAGAGCGGAGGGAGGGGAGGGGAGATGTAAATGGCGCAATCAATGAGGATTTACGGGATTAGAATGAAATTTTCTCATTTTTAATGTAATGAAATTACAAAGATATATTTTTCTGAGCGAAGAAGGAAAACGATTATGGTCTATTTGTGTTTATGTCCTGCAAGATGGCTCTCGTAAAGAGCATGCTGTTTAAAATGTTCCTCCACTCCGTTTCATGTTTGATCGCTTTCTTTCCTTTCTCTAGTTAAGGAAAAGTTTTTGTGGCTTTTTTACAGCTACTACTTTTCCTTCACGGAAAACGTGACAGGAGGCATTATCTCATCTATTTGACAGAAAATGTTACCTTTGTTCAAAGAAATCGCTCGAAACGTTCACGAAGACTCTTCATTTTCAGCCTGCACTTAGAATGAATCATTTTTGCTTTCTCTATCTGCAAAAATGGATTCGGACGCTGTGATCCCTTTCAAATAACCCATCCATGGGTATCTAGCATGCACCGTCATCGATATTCTCCGTCAATAAACCGCTGTAAGAAACGACGGAGCTGTGGAAGAACGAAATCGATTTAAGAGCGAGATTTGACAATCCATAAAATAGCGTATTTAAATGGGCTCGAATTGATGGCTATTGCAAGGAAGATGCGGTTCCTTCTCCTTCTTGCGTGGTTCATTTCCTCTTCAATTGCTCTAAGAGTCATTACGAATTCACGAGTGGCTGCAGGTTCGTTTCCAATCGCTGAAAAACTATTAAAACTAATCATTCAGCCGATGCTTTCCGCATCAAATGCCAATCACTGCCATATCGGAGTCATGTGGAAGATAGCACCTGTTACTTTGCAATAAAGAACAAAGTTCACCATTTGTAGTCTCTTTCTTTCAGAGAAAAGTCGTTTTAGATCGCACTCGAAAATGGCAACGTGGCTTGTCAGAACGTGAATGGTGGAGCGAAAATGGTTCTGGATAAATCGAGGGAGCGAGTGCTCAAAGCCCTGTTCTTTGATGTAAACTACGTGATTTTTCAACAGTAAATCCAAATTAGCCTCTTTCTAGCCTGAGACATACCACGATGTGACAACTTCGGGCAAAACAATGAATGTGCTGTGCGCTTTCGGTGAGTTTTCTGGTTCTTCTACTCGTTTAAATGTCCGTTATTTCAAGAAACGCGTTTCTCCTGCGATCAGGGTGAGTTGGCGTTGCCTGGACGGTGTGTGATTCGTAGTGACAAGTCTGTGACCTGGGCTGAGGTTAACCATTTTCCTTTTGAATATTGACTGATGCGTTTTCAGGCTCGCACATTCTGCCGAGGCAAAGGCGCTAGCAATGTCGCTGTTCACAATGAGAACGAGAATCAAGTGTTCGCAGGTGAGCTAACATTTTCAACAAAAATCGAGCACATTCAAGGATATCTCAACAACAAAGAGGCTGGCTGGTTGCTGCCTGGGCATGAAGGCAAATGGTCGTCGGGCGATCAGTCTGTAGATTATTGGCGATGGTTTTTGGGTGAGTTCGCATAAATAAAATAAAATGTGAGTTCGAATTTTTTGCAGACGGACAATTCCCTGGAAACCTGAAATGCAGTGAATCTCAGCATGCTGTTCTGACTAGTGAGTGGCAAAGCAACACGTGAAAAATGTCTAACTTTGTTTTAGATAGTGCAAAGGAAAGTTGTTCGTCGTTTGGAAGATGGCAAGTGGATGATTCGAAGAACAAGTCCGATCTCTTGAAAACCTTTCATGAAATTCACTTTTTAGAAACTTAGCGCTCTGCGTGAAAGCTGCCGACTGTTCCTTCTGCCCTCAACAAGAGAAACAGACTGAACCGGGTATGCTCTTTGTGTCAACGACAAATACATTTTTTTTATTCCAGATTGTCCGACGGATAATATTCGCGAAAAGACAAAGAACGAGTGCGTTGGTAAGCCGAAATAATTTCAAATTGGCAAAAATAATTTAAAGAATTTAGCATGCCCCCACGGATCGCTTCCTGATGACGACCAAACAAAATGCGTTGCACGCAGTAAGTTTTAGTTCTGAATTCATTGCTAGTCGAATTTCAATGGACTTTTTTTTCAGTAACTTGCGATAGTTTTACGAATATTCCTGGAGAAGCAGTGCCTTGCTACTGCGAGGTTCGCTCAAAGTGCCGGATTACGACAAACGGGCTATGCCGGAGGAAAGGTAACACAAATTTGAAATTGATATTTCACTGTGCTATTTATCGACCAATGGAATGCATGTGTCATTCAACAGGCCCAGACCCTGATGCTTGAATAAATATGTATGTATTTATAAATACATACATACATAAACCCAGGCTCGCAAAAGTGCGCGGCTGGCCTGATCGACATCGCTGGTCTCTGCGTCGGGAATGCCGCCGTTCAGGTAATTTATTTATTATTTTTATTTTTATTAAACTCTATTCAAAACATTCTTTCAAGCCCACGAGTCGCTACAACTGTCTGTCGCTGCTGATGTTCAAGAGCGGCATCTGCGTGGCGAATGTGAATTTATATTTTTTAAAATCCATTAATAATTAAAATTAGGAAATGCTGTACGAAGACGCGCTGTTCAAGACGCCCTCGCTCACGGCTGCTGGTGACTACACCGCGTCGTGGTGGGTGTAGAGCTCGAAATACGAGTCACCGTCTCTTCATTCTCTCTCGCCCGGTCTACTGACGAGAGAGCGCGGAGAATGAAGAGACGGCGACTCGTATTTCGAGCTCTAGGTGGGTGTCCATTACGGCGGCGAAAACGAGTTCCGTTGTTTTCATGTTGAGTCGGTTAAGTAGCGGGTGAGTCACTTTTCTCGGACTCACACGCAAGCGAGGTGACAATAAACCGAGTGAGTGCGGGTACCCGAGATTCATTTTCGCCACGCTAGTGTCCATTAAAAACCGTTCCAAAATCACGACAAAATCAGGGATTGCGCGTCGCATCTGTTCAAGGGCGGCTGCGTGGACAATTTGTACAATGTTAGCATTCGTGCAGGACAGAGGTCGCATCAGGTTTCTAGTTCTCCTCAGCATGTAGTTGAACAGTTCATTTCAGGTAGTCTACTTCAACTCGGCAGATTTGCCCGTGTTCGTTGGAAGCCCTGGCACGGGCGATCGGAGACAGGTTACATTCATTCGTGAATAATTGGGCACTTCTCCTTCTGATTATTTTTTGAGTCTTCAACTTTAATTCAGACTTTGACCGGAAACGTCTTTATTTCAGCAAGAAACGTACTGCTCTGTTCCGTCTGATTGGGGCTACCCTCGATGTGCTTGGATTTCGGGCGGTATTGGTTGGACGAGAGCTTGGGATAAAACAGGATGCGTGACGAAAGAGTGGAGAGCGAACACGTATGTGTTTGTCGGCATTTCTCTTTGATCTTCTCTTTTCATCTTCGAATTGTAGGACGAAATGTAATGATTATGCAATCTTCGTGGAAGGAAAGGGAGGGAGTCAGTGCTTCGGATACATGATGGGAGCGTGGATGAGTAGTGTCCATAAAGAACTGTACGTCAGTTCGGCACCGTCTTACCAGAGCGGAATTGCGGAATCACCAAGACACAATGCAGAAACATCGTACTTTCAGCAACTGGGGCATGTGGGATGGCACCAGGGAGGTTGCGGGACCCACGGAAAAGGATTGGCTGGCTCTGCCCAGAGTCGTAATCGTTCCGGGAAGTTGGATGCCCGAACAGTGGGATAGTGGCAAGGGGCACATCGAGAACAAGCCAGACCTTACGAAAGTGCCAGGTATTTCGATGACTCAACCTCATGAATGAGGCATTGTTGTTGAAGTTTGCACGCATCTTCCACTCCCCGAGAAGGCGAAGCGCGTTGAGACCTTTGAGCGCCGTAAGTAGCGCATTGCTCGATTCGCACCATTTTCGTATTTTCCAGTCACTTGCGATAGCTTCACGAACATTACTGGTGAAGCAGTTCCTTGCTACTGCGAGGTTCGATCGAAATGCCGCATTACTACGAACGGACTATGCAGGAGGAAAGGTAACCCAAATTAGGAAAATGCACTCTGCTAATTGTCCAGGTTCACAAAAGTGCGAATCTGGCCTGATTGATATTTCTGGTCTTTGCGTTGGAAATGCCGCTGTTCAGGTTTTCGCTTATGATTTTATGCTATCTAATTGTCTCTTTTGAAGCCGACAACCCGCTGGCGTTGTCTTTCACTACTCATGTTCAAAAGCGGCATCTGCGTGGCAAATGTAAGCCAACAATGAAATATCTAACAAGTATTACTTGTTGATTCATTCAGGAAATGCTCTACGAGGACGCATTTATCAAGACGCCTCAGATCACCGCAGTTGGCTCGTACTTTTCTTCATGGTGCGGCTTTACAAATTCTTAAACCTTTTTCGATACGCTTTTCTAGGGACTGCGCATCTCATTTGTACAAAGGAGGATGTGTTGACAATGCATTCAATGTTAGTATTCGTGCCGGGCAGAGGTCGGATCAGGTACCTTGTTTACATATTACAAAAATAACGAGCGAGGTCCATAAAAATAGAGAACTTTACAGGTAGTTTACTTCAACGCTGCAGATGAGCCGGCATTTGTCGGTAGCCCACATATGGCACAGAGTGATAGACGAATGGTAACGCCCCCAATCGAACCCATGCAAACAAGTTATTTCAGCAAGAACAGTACTGCTCTGTGCCGCCAGCGCATGGATACCCTCGGTGCGCCTGGGCTACGGGAGGTCTGGGGTGGACGCGAGGTTGGGACACTACAGGATGTGTTACATACGCATGGAAAGCGAACACGTATGAGATTTTCGAAATTGCTCAGCATTTAGAGAAGAATTGCAGAACCAGGTGCAGCGACCATGCAATCTTCGTGGAAGGATCCGGAGGGAGTCAATGCTTCGGATATATGATGGGAGCCTGGATGATCTACAGCAGAGACGGGTAGGTTTTAATTATAAAAAAATTAAAAATTAAAAAAGTTTAATTTATTATTTATTATAAAAATTAAATCCTTAAATTAAAATCTTCCAGACCATGGAACATGTGGGACGGCTACAGAGAAGTTGCTGGACCCACGGAAAAAGATTGGCTTGCACTTCCTAGAGTTGTGATCGTCCCTGGCAGTTGGATGCCCGAGCAGTGGGCTAGTGACGCAGGGTTTATCGAGAACAAGCCGGATCCAACGAAAAAGCCGGCACAGTGTCCGCATCTCTCACCACCTGCAAAGGCCAAGGCTGTGAAGACTGTTGAGCCCAGTAAGTTGCACTAGTTCAAACGTTTAGAGCTGACAAGTATGTTTGTGAGTATGTTTTTCAGTCACGTGCGAAAGCTTCAGTAATATCACTGGAGAAACGGTATCTTGCTATTGCGATGTGCGGTCGAAGGGGCGCTTGACGACCAATGGAGTTTGTCGGAGAAAAGGTAGGGTAAATATCAAAAATGTTGTAATTTTTCAAGCAAAAAGAACTTTTCTAGGCTCAACAAAATGCGAAGCGGGCCTTATTGATATTGCCGGACTGTGTGTTGGGACTGCGGCTGTTCAAGTAATTGCAAAGATTAATACTTATATTTATTTCATTTTAGGCTTCAACCAGAGATCGTTGTCTGTCGTTGCTGATGTTCAAGAGCGGCATCTGTGTTGCCAATGTGAGTATAAGTTTATCCTCAAATTAATCAAATAAGCAAATAAAAATATTTATAAAAATGATCAGGAAATGCTCTATGAAGACGCCAAGACGACTGAGATTACCGGCGCTGGCGCATACCTTTCATCGTGGTGAGTTTTTTTTAAATGTAAATTTTTGTTATTTTTTATTTTCGGAAAAAAATGTTTAAGATGAGAAGAAATAGTCTAAGTAATTCCTAGGGACTGCGCCTCGCACCTGTACAAGGGTGGCTGCGCGGAAAATCCCTACAACGTCAGTATTCGCACTGGACTGAGAGCAAATCAGGTAGAGTTCGATCTTTTTTATTAAGTCATGTATTTGTTTTTTTATTACATTGTTCATTTTTCAGGTCGTATATTTCAACTCGGCCGATTCGCCCGTATTCCTTGGCAGCCCTGGCACGTGTGAAAGAAGACATGTAGGGGATGCCGATCGGCGGATACTCTTTGATCTTGCCAACAATTGCGTATTTACTCATCTATTTGCAGCAAGAAACGTACTGCTCAGTGCCGCCCGACCATGGCTACCCTCGCTGTCCGTGGGCTGGTGGAGGTCTGGGGTGGACCAGGGCTTGCGATGCGACAGGCTGCGTTACGAACGAGTGGAAAGCGAACACGTATGTTCATTTTTTACCGGTTTGTCGGCAAGATCAAAGCTATTTTTTAATTGCAGAACCAAGTGCGGTCCGCATTCGCTGCACGTGGAGGGCAAGGGCGGTAGTCAGTGCTTCGGATGGGAGACAGGCGGGTGGATGATGTGGGGTGGAGCAGAGTAAGTGAAAAAATTATTTAAAAATAAAAAAAAACATTTAAATTAATTATTTCCCTTTGCAGGCCCTGGGGCATCTGGGATGGCGCTAGAATGGTGGCTGGACCGTCGGAGAAGGAGTGGCTGGCGCTCCCGAGAGTGGTTATCGTGCCCGGACAGTGGATGCCGGAAAGAATCGACTAGTATTTCGTCGCTTTAAATTCGTACGATAAATAAAATGCTGCCTCACAGAAATGCAGTCGTGTGCGCTTGTGCCGATAATAAGAATGGGTGAGGAATACAATTTTCAGATGCAGTCGACATTACAACAGGACCCAAGACGTCAGAATTGTAGAGTAAAAAAACCCGCTCACTCCTAATTGTTATCAACTTCGTAAAAATAGATAAGTTGTTGTGGTATTTGTCGTAACAATGGTACTGCTGCAACACAGAATGCATTGCTCATTAACTCTCTGCATTGTGTGATGTGTGCGCGGAAGCGTTGTCCATGCCTCACACTCTCTCACTGGCCAGGCAGAACGAGAGCCTGTAAAATGGAGAGAATCTGAATGTCGCTCGTGCGAGAAAGAGTCTTGTCATCATTATCATCTGTCATTTCTCGTTCCCTATTCGTCTCCATTTATTGGTCCGCTCATAATCTATCATAGATGGAAGCTGTAAAGCAATTCTGCTCAACTTATCCGGTTATTCCGATTGTCGAGGTATTTTTATTGAATCTAATGTAAATTTCACTTTGGATGCGCAGGTTACTGTACTGACTGGATGTTGCTTTCCTACATTACTGTTGCTGTTCACTGTCCAGCGAGCTCCGTTCCATGCCAATTGCAAGTACGTTCCTTCATTTAAATTGAAGTTGATTTCGACTTCCAGAATATTAATAACTCTGTGGACTGTGGCTCAGTTTGTACTTTACATGAGCTCCCTCAAATTCATCTATCGAATGATGCAATACGAAAACAATTACGCTCCGCAAAACTTCCTGTTTCCGCGTAAGAATTCTACTATAAACATGGTAGCTCTAGTTCCGTCTTTCAACTTCTCAAACAGAAATGAACCATCATTATCAGAGCACGTTCGCGTAAGAATCGGACAAATCTTCAGACTTCTGGCACAGTGAAAAAATGTCGATTTTCTCAAACTCTGGGTTCGGGGGTTCTCGAGGGTACTGAAGACTATGGGCACCATTATTTTGCATATTGAGCCTCCGTTGGCTTCAGACGACGTCAAGTCGAAAACGGTTTTTAAATTATTGCGCCTTCTCTGATCGCTCTATATTTACAGGAAAATGGCTCCTAGGCCAGAATTTGATGGCGGTCACGCCTGTATTTTTTATTTTTCATAAATAACTAAATAAAAATTGTTAGAAAATGTATCTTTTTAATAACTTATTTGTGAAACAAGAGACCTGTATAGAAAAATTCGGCACGAAAAATGGATCACCATATATTTTTTTGAGATTTTTAAAAGACACGGTTTTTGAATGCAAAAATAAAAAAAGATCATGAATCGTCGTTCCTCCCCTTGTTTTCGCCCTTCCGTGATTCCGCCGGCCATCGATTCCCAATGATCTACTCCTTACTGGGTGAGAGAGTGTGTGCGCTTGAGAGAGCGCAGACAGGCAGAGGTAGAGGAAGAGGGTAGATCAAAAGCCGACGGAGTCACGGAAGGGCGAAAACAAGGGAGGAACGACGATTTATGATCTTTTTTATTTTTGCATCCAAAAACCGTGTCTTTTAAAAATCTCAAAAAAATATATGTTAATCCGTTTTTCGTGCCGAATTTTTCTATACAGGTCTGTTCTTTCACAAATGAGTTATTAAAAAGATACATTTTCTAATAATTTTTATTTTGTTATTTATGAAAAATAAAAAATACAGGCGTGACCGCCATCAAATTCTAGCCTAGGAGCCATTTTCCTGTAATTATAGAGCGATCAGAGAAGGCGCAATAGTTTAAAAACCGTTTTCGACTTGACGTCGTCTGAAGCCAACGGAGGCTCAATATGCAAAATGATGGTGCCCATAGTCTTCAGCACCCTCGAGAACTCCCGAACCCAGAGTTTGAGAAAATCGACATTTTTTCACTGTGCCAATCGTTGTCCGGTTCTTACACGAACGGGCTCATCAATAATTTCCCAGCGGAGCGACACGATTACATGTGCCTGCAGCTTAGCGTAGCTACAGTAGCCACGTTCTGTGAGCTAGGCATTACGGTGGGACAGAATTATTATCGACATTTCGAAAATAGAGCATTTAGCTCGAGCGAGCAGCATCTGTTCACGATCCTGGTAGCTATCATAATTCTTCACCTGCTAGGCTTATTATCGGATCTTATCTCTTTGTTGCGGTGAGTTCTGTTCTGTTTTGCTGCTTTTTATCAGCGAATCCGTTTAGATACTGTGCGGTACGAAGCTCGGTTGGATGATGGGAGAAGGTGCGATATTTGCTTGTTTTTCCTTAGAATGGCTTGACCATGGTGGTTTATTACTAATAAGGCGCGTGATAAGATGATGTGCGAAAGAGTGTTTAGTGGCATTTGATGCGTAGAAGTTGACATGAACATTAATGATTTAAATGCCGATGTATCGTGAAAAACATCGCGGGCACTTCTCATTTTGAGTCCAATAGATCTTCAGGCGCCGAGACCTCATCTGCACTCATCTCTGCGCTAATTCTCAATTGCATCGACATTTTCTCGTTTGGCGTAAGTGCGTTTGAACTTGAAAGTAGCGTAGTTTCGAAAATGCGAAAGATAGAGATCTTTTGCAGAGCAACATAGGCGTTATGCTGTACTGTCGACGGCAATATGCTCGAATCTTCGCCAAGACCTCGCTGAATGCCAGATATCAGGTTCGAAACCACATTTATCTCATGTATTTCGAAATTTGAGAATGCAAACCACTGAAAATCGTACTCCTATATAAAAGAGAAAGGCCTCATGGCGATGTTTGTTACCCCAAATAAGCTTACCTCACGTTGCGAAAGTAAGCTTACGAGCACTCTTGGTAAGCTTATTTTAGCGATACGCTTATCGATAGACTATTTGCAAACGTAAGCTTACCAGGATGGAACCTCCGCCGTAGGCGGAGGGGCCATACTGGTTAGAAATAAAAGACCTTTTGCAGGTTCGAGAGGCGAACGATGTCGCACATGCAATGCTGCCTGCCTACATCAGCGGAATGTGCTTCAAGGTATTTTGATCGATCAATTCTACATAATTCCCTCGAGGATAAAACCAAAATGATAGGGAAATACTCGTAATATTGTCTATGCTTGAGATTCTCATCGCTGCCCTCACTTGGCTGTTCACTTTCGGCTTCGAGAAGACTGGACTCTACTTTCTCAATGAGTCACTCTGGATGATCGTACGATTTATTCATTGCTCCCCGAAATAAGTCTTTACTTTAGATACAGCACCTCAACTGCGGATGCGGTGCGGCATTCTTATTACTGAAGCATGGACGACTGAGAACGAGGTTGACAGCTTTGCTGTTGCGAAGGTTTGTTTACGCCTGAAAACACGGATAAAATCAGCAAGAATCAGCGAAAAATGAGGAATCATTGCAGAACGAATCGCCTTCAAGAACTTTCCGTTGACACCTCAGCAAACGGCGATCAATACTTCCAAATGTTTGATGCGCATTGGAAATAAAGTTTTCCTCATCACAAGAATTTGTGTACTTTCTGTGCCTCTCAGAATGGAAATGAGACTAATGATGAATGATCAAGTACTAAAATGTTGATCAGTGATCTCCTTGCTCGCGGCACCGCTTTTTATGCACTGAAAGTAACAAATGACGGGAGAATCTCGAGCATAAAAAGGCGCATACACACACGAGCTGCCCTTATCTCCGCAGTAAACTTGGCGTCTTGTGACCGACAAGAGATCTAGGGAAATCGAGAAACGGAGTGTAGGGAGTACACAATCGTGCATGCATTCTCACCGGTCAGCGAAGCGAGAGATGGAGGCAGAATGAAGAGATAAATTTATGCTGAGAAGCAGAGTGTCGCAAGCAACTCTCTGACAGGAATGATCGCCGATAAGGGAGAGATGGAGAGAAACAGTGCGCAGATCACATCGAGCGTTGAGCGCGTAATAAAGTGGCCATTCCTGCGTTTTCGAGCGAGGCGTCTGCATTATTTCTTGACATGATGATTTTAACGTTCAATGTCTTTCCGTTTAACTCAGTCCTTTGTTCGGGTTTATTGTCTTGCATGATTTCTGCTAGCTGTCACATAGGCATGTTTTGATCAAACTTCGCTAATCCACATAGCGTTTTACTAATTTTTTCTTTGCTTCAGACTTTCTTGTCGTTAAATGTGGTACGGAATCGCGGCCAACTATTCAAAATGTTTCAGATCCAAAATGGCGCCTGATCTCATGCCTCCAATCAATACGCTCTACGCGGGACGATCCGTGTTCATCACTGGAGGCACGGGATTCGTCGGAAAAGTGGGTATCATTGATATATTTGTTGCAAAACAACCCTGCCCGGCCATAATTCTTAACCGTGAGACAAATTATTGATTAAGTAGCCACAGAATCCACAGAATCGTGAGCGAATCGAGCCACAACCTGCATGACGCGAAGGCCAATAAACGGTTTTCCTGGTGACATTGCATTTCGAAATCGACCATGCTACGGTTTCCTTTCTTTAGAATTGCGTCACGAACCTGTGGTGAAACAAATCATTGCATTCTGCATGCATTTCTTTAATCAACTTAATTAATTAATGTTAGGTCGTGATCGAGAAGTTCCTGCGCGACGTGCCCGACATCGACCAGCTCTTCGTCCTATTCAGACCGGGCAAGAACGCGACTGCGGCGCAGAGATGGGCGCACTTCTCCAAGGTTGGTCTTGCATCTTTCCCCAGTGAGCAGCATGATAATCGATCCCCATTTTCCATGGACTGGTAAATTCCGAAATGGTGTATGCCGGCAACAACATGACGCGTTGTATCTCTCATTACAACATGAAACTGTGCACGCGATGCGTAATAAAGTGACCAGAGTGATGTTTGACGGCATTGATTATTGCCCTGCTCTTCGGTCACTCGCTACCCACGAGAATAGCGTGGAGTGAACAAAATAATTTCTGTCTTCAGGCTCTCATCTTCAACAAGATCCGCAAGGAATGCCCTCAAGCCCTGGCCAAGGTCGTGCCGGTGGATGGTGATATCTCGCTGGAGAACTTCGGCTTGTCTGCCGAGCATCTCAAGCTGGTTCTCGAGAAGGTCACTTTTGCTCCAATTTCTTCATGAAACAGACAACTTTTATGAATTCCGTGGATACAGCTGAATTCCATTTTGAAAAAGGAACCATTCTTATTCCAGACCTCAGTGGTCCTGCACTGCGCCGCCACCGTCCGCTTCAACGAGCCCCTACGACAGGCAATTGATCTGAATCTGAAGGGCACGGATAGGATGATCAAGCTGTGCAAAAAGATGCCGAAGTTGGAGGTAAAAAATCAGAATAGTACCGCGGCAAAAAAATACGAAAGTAGACTACATGTAGGCTCTACATGCTATTTTAGGCAATCTAACCCTCGAATAATTCATAATATTTCAGTGCTTCATGCACTGCTCCACGTGCTACGTGAACGCGGACAAGGAAGGCCAGATCGAGGAGAAGATGTATGAACCGGCTTGTGATCCGCACAAGCTTATTGAGGTTAGAAAACATGAACAAAAACAACAACAACAACAATAATCGCAGGCCTCCTCCTGGATGAGCGACGAGATGCTCGCTGGAATAACGTCATCAGTGACGCCCAAGTACTTCAACACATACACCTTCACAAAGCATCTTACTGAGGTTTGATTACTCACTTATCCGTCGAAATAGGCCGATTTTAGCAAAATGCTCATTGTATGAATCCAGGAACTCGTCCGGAAGGATTGCTCCTCTCTCCCCACACTTATCTTCCGACCCGCCGTGTGCGCTAGCATCTGGAAGGACGGCATTCCTGGTTGGGCTGATGCCTTCCAGGGCATGACTGCCAATGCGGCTGGAGTACGTTTTATTCATCATGATTTTTGAAAAAAGGCCTAAAATCCGGCTGATTAGTCTGGTTCGGCTTAGTAAGAGTGAGGGAAGGACGGAAGTACGGATTTTTTTTCACTTTTTACACAAGATAAAATGTCTTTTAGTTCGGCACCGGCACCATCCCCCGCAAGCCGGCCAACCCCGCCAATGTCTTGGACGGAGTACCAGTGGATGCAGTCAGCAGCATGATGATTGCTTGTGCTGCTTATAGGATACATCTGACTGCGAAGGGGTGAGCAACAACTTGTGTGAGATAAACCACTGAGTCGCGGCAAAGGACAGAGGTTTGAGGATGAAATAATAGCGATTCTTTACAGTGACCGCTCCTCGCTGCCCATCTTTCACTGCTCCACATCCGACTTGAATCCTATGGCAGTGCAGCACTACCAGAACCTGTGCGGAACGGTTCGTCCACAAGTCTCTCAAGCCGGCAAAGTCATTGCTTTCAGTTCCTCACCACCTACCCCCTCGAGAAGATCATCCTCTCCCCTTCCGTCGGCACTCGTGGCACGCCCGAGCTTGAGGATGTAAGATCAAGTTCGAACCAAAATAAAATAGTGACTGAAATTATTCCAGGCCTTCCACGCGATCAAGCAGCACTTGCTCGGGCCCGCCCTGGATGCGGCTGTTGGATTGCTGGGAAGGAAGCCGGAGTGAGAGCTTATTTGTTGAATTGATTAATAACGACGTCAGAAATTGAAATAACTCTTTCCAGATTCGCCAAAGCCTTCACCAAGGCGCGCCAGATGTTCAACGTGAGTCGATTTTGCACCTTTATTCGATTTTGTAGCCTGTTTATGGATTTTAGAAAGGTCCTTAATAATGGACTTTGATCATTGCAGGTCAGCCAGTTCAGCACCAAGTCGTGGACGTTCCAATCGAAAGGAATGATCGAACTGCTCGAGAAGATGCAACCGGCGGATAGGGAGGTGCGGTTATACTTCCATCATTAAATATCAGAATTCCAATGTTTCTGCCATCCGCTACCGCACAACCAACTACGAGAAGGTATTGGTTGGGTATGTGGTCAGCGAAAAAATCTACATGAATCATTAGGTAGCGCAAAATCTCCCCAGGCTCCTTCTAATAATTTTCACAACTGAAATTGTTTGCCTAAATTCAGACGTTCGACTTCGACGTGCGCAAACTCGACTGGAACGAGTTCATCTCCGACGTCCTCTTCGGCATGAAGCATTTCCTGTCCAAGGTAAGCAGACCTCGAGGCCTCAGGCTCCGCCCATCGTGTGAGATAGGTAGAATCAACGTATATCTGGGCTTGGGCAAAAAATGTGACCTTCCTGCCTAAGGTTTGTAATCCCATATCTAGCGACCCCAGGCTCCGCCATAGAAATGCAGCCTAAATCTAAACGTTCTAGAACGACATCTTCTCCGATGAAAAACTGGATGCTGCCCGGAAGAATGTCAAGATGTGAGTTTTCAATTTTTCATATCTGTGGTTTTTTTAAAAAATATTGTTATACTAATGGGAGCACAACTATCAAATATCTCCCTACTCGTATTCATTACGTACCAGCAGTGAAACTTAGCCCATCCAAATCGAGTTCTCTAAGATCAATAAATTCTCGATTGCAGCATGCAAGCACTCGAGTTGGCCGCGTCGCTGCTCTTCCCCTACCTGGTAACGGTGCTGGCGACTGGGTGAGAATAAGAATGAATGCATAAATCTAATTTCCGTCTCCCCGTTTCTCGTGACTCTGCGTAAGATGACTGTATTCCTTGCAGTGACTTCAAGAGCTGGAAGACCGCCCTGCCCCTCGGCCTCGCGCTGTACTACTACTTCCACTGCAACCAGTATTCGCGCGTTCGAATTGGCTCGATCGATAGCTATAGAAAGCGATTGAGGGCCAAGTTGTGAGAGGAAGAAGACGTTTTGTAAATTCGTTTATTTTGCAATAAATTGAATGTCGTTCTGGATAAATTCTGCTCACACTCCTTTGAACGCCATCTAAAAAGTAAAGAACGATCAGGAAAATTAATAATGAAAAAGAACTGACAGCCACTCCCAGCACGTTCGCTCCACTGGTCGGCAGCCAGCTCACTCGCATAATGTTCGAATCGGTAGTGGTGAAAGTCACATTGCTCGCGGCGCCGGTGAGACTAAAATGTCTAATCTTTCACAAAATGTAATGAAATGAAGGCTAAAATGCGAATAGAACATTTTCAGAAGAATACGTTGCCGAAAATAGGATAACTAGAAAATTACGTCGCAAGCACAGTGCCTCCCAGGTATCCATCATAGATGACGAGCGAATCGCAGCAGGTGTTCGCTTCGAGCAGGAGAATCTAATATTATTAATTAAATAATTAATTAAAAGATTAAAGGAGTTTACCTCGACTTCAACGTTCTTTCCCTGTGAAACTTCTAGGAAGAAATCGCAAGGCATCGTCGCAATGTATGGAAAGCCAGGCGAAGTGATCTACAATTATCTAAAATAACAGATAAGCTGATGTTTGATCTTACCAATTTGCCTTCCTCTGTCCAAGTTCTCGTGCTGCAGGTTGGCTCTACGTAGGTGCCTTCTGAATATTTATTGGACAATTACATTTTCCTCTATGAAAATAAATGAAGCGAACTTTCGCGAACGCAAGCGACCGGCAATGGTTTCGTGCACTCAATGTTCATCCATCCACCCGCGGTGGTGGTAGTGTCCATAGCGATACAATCGCCGAAATCGTCCCGAGGAAATCCTACAATATTCATTTTGATCAAAATGGGACCATTCATTAAAAACGTGCCAGGAGCAAAGTTCTGGTAATCCCAAGCCGATCCGTCGATCCATCCGTAGTCTCGGCCCTTGCTTTCTATTGTCGCTCCCAGATACAGCCCGTTCACTGCACCATTTGAGAGCCCCAATCGACGGACGAACGTGTTTTCCTGACGAGAATTGAGCTTTTGCCTCCACATTTTGCGTGATTTCTTTTGGTCAGAGTAGCGAGAGCTCATGGAAGTGTGAAAGTGAAACAATAGAAGAAAAGATACGTCGTATGAGAATCGAACAAATCGTGAGGTATCTCGAACGTACTCGTGCATTGTGAATCGAGGCCAGGTTTGCGCCGAGTTTGCGGCAAATGAGTTGTGCCTCCTGCCAGGTTTCAGCAGTAGATCCGACCTAAAATCGAACTATTTTTACCAAAAACAAAAGAAAATAAAAAACAATAACAACAACAAACTTGATAGCACACGCAATCGTCAACATCGTCTGCGAACGCCGCGCAATTGTCGATGGACGGGGTCGGGTGAGGGTTAGGCACAGTACAGAATAGATCCGTCGTCCATGGATTATGACCGTGTGATGGACCTGAGAATTGCCCTTTTTTGTTTTTGTTTTTTATTATTTGCAATTAAAAACAACAACAAAAATACCATAAGAGCTCCAGTAGCCGTCAGCTCGAAGGACCGCGAAGCGTCCAACGTCGGCGCATGAACTGTCGTAGTCTGAAAATAATGGAGTAGAGTTCGAAAAATAGTGTCTTTCTCTTAATTTGCACACTCCAGACTTACGAGAGATTTCGTCGAATGAAGAAGACAGGCAAATAATGAAGTTATTCTTGTTTCTTGTTTCGCGGGTTCTCTCGCTTCCCATTTCCGGTCAGAGACAAGCGAAAGAGCATGCGAATCGAGAGAAGCGAGAGTAACTACATTATTTACCTGTCCTGAAGGGACGATTGCCGCTATTTCGGACTATGATCAACCGGGATCAGCTCCGAAAAAGGGTGACGTGATGGGCATTAAATGTTCTATTGTGTAGTGATTGAAATACGGAAAATCGTCTCTTCTTTTCGCGTGCTCTCTCACCGGCCAGAGAGGCGAGAAGTGGGGCCAATAGCGCAAAAAACGTCAAAACGGGCGTACTCTCATCATGCAGAGGCGACTTGTAGTCCATCTCAGAACCGTCGACCCATTGCCAGAGGAGAGAAGCGTTGCATTGCAGACCTTAGAAATTTTTTAAAAACAATAAAAAACATTCTGGAACAAAACAAAAACAAAAAGCACCCATTAGAGTCCACACATTGCTGCTCCCGCCAGTCACATGAGCGGTCCAGTATTGTTGTTGCTGAATGAAGCCAATTGTCTTGAAAACAACAAAAACAACAACAGCAACAACAACTTACTTCTTCGTTGTGAATGATTATGGGATTCCCAGCAATTTCCCCGCATTTGGCAACGGCATCCGCTATCGCTTCGTCAAAATACGTGTCGAGCTTGGTATAGTTGCCTCTGCACTCTCCATTAACAAGGTCAAAACCGGATCGACAGGAATGAGCGGCTTCTGGAACGGAAATTATATTGAAAGAATCATTATTTGAATGGACTTACTCAGCAGCAAGAGAAACAGAACAGCCTTCAACATCGTAATGCTGAAATCAAACGCGCCCGAAACCAACTGAAGTGAAGTCAAAAGAGCATCTAATCTTCTTATCATGTATCACTTTTTCTTTATCGCTTGACAGTGACTAATGGGGACACCGCAAGGCCGATATAAATAAAAAAATGTTTTCGAATATTAAAAAAATAGCATGAGTTCGAAAAATCAGCCGCGTCGCACTGACGCGTCGCCTGTCATTTCGATGAATCTGTTCTTTCATTACCATGGATTCGTCAAGAATTCGGAAATAGCCGCCTCTTCCTCTTCACTAGTCCCTCCTTCTCCCTGGGAAGAGATGCTTTTTCTGCTAGCAATCGTAGGGGTGAGTCACTATTTTTATTGGAAGATGAAATA
Organism: Pristionchus maxplancki; assembly: GCA_900490775.1. Classification (NCBI taxonomy): domain Eukaryota; kingdom Metazoa; phylum Nematoda; class Chromadorea; order Rhabditida; family Neodiplogasteridae; genus Pristionchus; species Pristionchus maxplancki. Next base: position 186,672 of record LS589398.1, read on the forward strand.
TAAGATTCCTACTTCGTAGGTAGCCTCAGCTCGAGTCTGCTACCCGCCCACTACTACTCGCACGCCGTACGATCTGCTCGTAACGGCCACGGTAGAGACCAAGATGGGTTGCGAGCTGCTGTGCACTGCTAATAAGACGGTAACTCCTGTTTCTCATTAACAAGTTGAAGTTGTTAGAGTTGAACGAAACATTTCGAAAATAACTGGTATTTTTGCAGTGCGTCGGTATCTCGTTCAAGGACCTCGGTCTCTCTTCCTCTTGCACTCTCCTCTCTACTCGGACCGCGAATGAAATTTGCTCGCTGCCCACTGAGATCTTCGTCAAACAGGAGACCAGTTGTCCAGGTTATATCGCCTCGGATCCCATCATAATCAATCACTTGAACACCAGACCGCACCGACATCATGGCCGAGTTCGGCGTGGACCCCTGCATCGACGAGGCGGTTCCATCCGCTCTTCAACCGATTGGTTCAGCGCCGATCTGCACTATCGACAGGAACGACATGCTTGTCATTCGGTACGAAATCTAGCACCTTAACTTGACCAAACACTTTTTTTTAGAGCGGTAGACATCACTGGTCGTCGGATTAGCTTGGATAATGAAATGTCTAATTATCTGCAGGTACTGAGCTATTTTTGTCCCTTGCACCCAAAATCTCGGTTTTCTACAGAAATCAGGCGAGGGCTGGGCGTACCGCTACGGCGGCGTGAGCATCCCGATTGTGGCAGCGATGTGCGTGAGAGCTGGTTAGTTTCTCCATTTTCTCTTTCTTTCCTCTCTTTGCGATGGTTGGTAGAGTGTTGCGCGTTCCAGGCAGCACCAAGTGCCCGTGTGCCCCTCTCGCCAACCTTCCCAACATTGGTTATCCTGCGGTGCCCGATCGAACCAATCCCTGCACCGCCAACACTTTGCTCTAGTGAGATTCTTCTATTGTCTTACATGATTTAACTGTTCCACCCAGTCAAAATGTTATCCACGACTGCAGGCGCCCCAAGGTCTAGTTCATGCGCTTATTGGATCCGTGACATTGAAATCGACCCTTCTGCAAGCGCAAATTGAGCTTTTCTCAGCTGGAACGTGGCTAAAAGTCCAGGAAATGCCGTCTTTCACGAGACTCAGGCGGTCACCGAAGATGCAAGTTTTTAAGATTGATATTTCGTCATCTGAATTATCACGGACTGACTTTTTCAGGCCATCGTCCAGTGCAAGGCGAGCATGTGGATCCTGTGGATGCAGAGCGGCGACAGACACTGGGGCGTGACGGGTCTGTCCTGCAAGCCGGTCTAATTTCTCAGCAAGCAAACAAGCCCCTCTCTTAGTTATTCTTGTAGTTACCGCACTCCACTGACATTTCCTCTGCCTACACACTTTCTCATAACCACATGATAAATACTGGTAGAATTTTTTACTTGACGTTATGTACTGTGCATCTGTACATCGAACTTTACTCAGACTTCTGCTTTTAAAACTTCCAGACCTCACAGAATGAAGTCAGGGGGGAACTCGGAATGCTTTCCCGGACCCTGGCCACCAAGCGGCCTGAGAACTTTAGAAATGGAGGTAACTGTCTCTTCATTATAACTCTCTAACTGATCGAGCGACGAGGGAGTGTGCAAAAGAGCCCTACAGAACAAATGAAGTCAAAAATCTAATCTTCCTGTCACTATACCCCTTATCGCCTGACGGTGACTAATGTGGAAACCGCAAGGCCGACGAGAATTAAAAAAAAAATGTTTCAATAATCTTTCTGTTCACTGATGCGTCGCCTGTCAGTTCGATGAATCCTCCATTGCCATGGATTCATCCGGCTTCTCAAATGTCCAGAAATAGGCCTCCTCTCAGACTGAGAATCGCAGTCTTCTCAGTCCGCTGAGAGCGAAATGTTCCCTACCTTTCCTCAGTTTCGTTCCTGTAAAGATATGCTGCTGCTACTGGCGATCGTAAATCAAGTGGGAGCGAGGGTCTGCTACCCACCCACCACCACTCGCACGCCCTATGATGTACTCGAAACGGCCACTGTGGAGACGAAGAGAGGCTGCGAGGTCCTGTGCACGGCTAATGCCACGGTAAGCAGTACTTTTCTCTCAATTTATTCAGCTACCTATCGTTACTCGAGAGTAAATGAAAAAAAATCAAAATATTTCGAAAACAACTGGTATTTTTGAAGTGCGTCGGTATCTCGTTCAAAGACGCCGGCCTCTCCTCCTCCTGCACCCTTCTCTCCACTCGGACTGCCAATGAGATCTGCTCACTGCCTACTGAGATCTACCTCAAACAGGAATCCGGTTGTCCAGGTCCTCGGATCTTTTATTCTTTATTATTTTCGAAAAAGGCGGCACTTTCAGACTAGGGATGGCTTGGCAAGAAATCGTCTCTTCATTTCGCGTACTCTCTCATCGGTCAGGGAAGCGAGAGAGCACGCGAAATGAGGAGAGCATTTCTCGCGAAGCCATTCCTATTTCAGACCTTACCGACATCGAGGCCGAGTTCGGCGTCGATCCCTGTATCGACGAGATGGTTCCATCCGCATTTCGAGGGGTTGGACCCGCACCCATCTGCACCATCGACACTCGCATGCTCATCATTCGGTATGACTGGCAACTAGGAATGGCTCTCCTCATTCTGCACGCTCTCTCGCTTCTCTGACTGTTGATAGAGCACTCGAAATGAAGAGACGATTTCTTGCAAAGCCAGCCCTACTCGCTTTCAGAGCGGTAGACCCCAATGGCCGTCGGATCACTCTCGATAACGAGAAGTGGAACGTCCTCGAGGTACTGTGCTAAAATAGAATAATAATGACGGAATCATCTGCAGAAATCCGGCGAGGGCTGGGCGTACCGCTACGGCGGCGTGAGCATCCCGATTGTGGCAGCGATGTGCGTGAGAGCTGGTTAGTATTTTATAGTTAACCTAGTTTTATGCTTGCTATTCTCTCAGCGTAGTAGACTGTAGTAATCTACTTGATGTGGAAGCACCCTCTCCACTCTATCCCCCTTTCTATGCCATAAATAGACTTATCGTTAGAATAATATTTCAGGCAGCACCAAGTGCCCGTGCGCCCCTCTCGCCAATCTTCCCAACATTGGCTACCCTGCTCTGCCCGATCGCACCAACCCATGCAATGCTAATACCTGGCTCTAGTGAGATTTTATTCATTTTCATCATACCGATAGATGTTTCAGCTGGAACGTGGCCAAGAATCCTGGAGAGAACAATCACGAGACCCAGGCGGACACTGCATCTGCAAGTTTTTAACTCAATTCGTTTTGAGAACATAGGATCGATCACTAACTGACTTTTCAGGCCATTGTCACTTGTAAGGCCGGGATGTGGATTCTGTGGATGCAGAACAGCGATAGGACATGGGGCGTGACGGGGCTGTCGTGCTGGCCGGTCTAGTTTCTCACCTTGCTTTCTCTCTGTCTTCTCTCTTTCTCATAACCACATGATAAATACTGGCAATGTCTTGCTACCTGATGTTCTGTTCTGTGCATCTTTATGATGTTTTCGAACCTTACTCAGGCTTCTGCTTTTAGAACTTCCAAACCTCACAGAATGAAGCTAGGTGGGAACACGGAATGCTTTCCCGGAGTCTGGCCACCAAGATGTCTGAGAACTTTCGAAATAGAAAAATCCCAGTCTCTTCATTCCGCACAGTCTTACTGAGCACACCCGGGAAAGATTGCTCCAAATTCTAACAACCTGGGAACCTACTGCTTTAGATTACGTGCAAAACGGAATGTCTGGAGGTCCAATACCTACAACACACGCTTCGACCACATTTTAATTTCACCCATGTCGGGCTACTTTATCTGCATCATTTGCCTTTCTCCTCTTTTCTTACTCGGATTTTGGGGTGGTTTGCTGGTGTTTCAGTCCGCTACTTCCTGAGCTGTCCATCTTATTCTCCTATTTGATTGACTAGTTTATCGCCAGGGAAACGTCAAAGGTGTATTTACGGAATCTTCGGGGCTCCAGTTGGTCTGCTGTTCCATTGATGGGATAGGCACAGACCATAAACCGTAAGAGAGGATTTAGCTGTCTCGGGGGGAATCGTTAGCCGAGTTCCCACCGGTTAATGCACTGAAAAATATAGAAATGGCAGCTCATGGCTTCAAGACTTGAGGTTTTTTTGACGAAGAGATTCCCTGTAATTATAGTCCAGAGAACCCCACAACAAGTTAGAATCGCAACTTCGAGCCTAATTGAGCGTATTCAAGGCACAGTCGGATCGCAACATCCTGGGTAGAGTAGTAAAAGTAAGGATCCGTCTCTTCATTCTGCACTCACTCTCACTTGCCAGACAGATTAAAAAGCTCGCAGAATAAAGAGACAGATTCGTTATTAACCAGTCAACGACCTAAGTTTAAGGGCACCCGCATCCAACTACACTGCGTTTGATTTTCGCTTGCTTCGTCCTACTCTATTTCGTTGATTTTTTTTGCGCAGAACATGGAAATGTCTCGCCCTCGCGAGTGTTTCTAGCCTACACTTATAGTAGGAAGTGCTGTCATTCCGAACACGCCAACCCGTGATTTATCTCTCTTGCACCTGTCTGCACGCCTGAAATGCTGAGAAGTTTGGCTAGTTAAAATGGAGTTTTGAATTTTTCGTTGTTTACTCGTTGTATTCGGACTTTTTGTTATCAGTTTGTAGACTTGAAGGGCAGTGAGGACTAGGATGAAATAAATCATCGCGTAATGATGCCGTCTAGCTAATACCAAATTAGAACTACGGGGGTCATAAATTGTCTAACGACTAAGCTCTTGGATATACCATTGAAACAGCTCAGCAATTGGGTTGCCAGATTTAAGAACGCTTACATTCTCGGGCTACTTTTTGCCCGGATATCCTCATTTACCCCGGCCTCCCCGTTTCCCTACACGTCTCTGATGTGAAGTTCGTGGTATTTTCCGCGGGCGCAAAACCGCACTAGACTCCACAACTCAGACCGGACCGAGGAAAATCTTCATTCCGTGCTCGCTCTCACCGGTCAGAGCAGCGAGGCAGCGTGCTGAGTCTAGAGTCGGGCTGTCATTTTGGTCAAATCACTCCCTAACTCCTGAAAGCAGGTCACAAGTCGCGGCCAAAAACGAGGGAAAAGCCACAAGTAAAAACGTGTGGATGGGAGCTGTTTCAGTGTTTGTTCTCTTCATTATATACTAACTGAGACTGCTTCAGTCCGCTCTAGACAGGTCTCGTCAGAGATAGCTTGTGTACTCAGTCCCGAGGGAGGCGAAATGTTGCGTTACTTCGAGCGTCTGACCTCAAGTGTCTTGCCCTTGGAATCTCGCGCTTATGTCACCTGATGGGGCCATTTCCGGGTTTATCGTCGCTCAGCGATTGTTATGAGTTTAGGATTGCCAAAATTAGCCTCCGTCATTTCGTTTTTCTCTCGTACCTCTGACGCAAAGCAGAGTCCAATTGTTCATGTCCCAACGCCATTCATGACTAAGCACTTACATAACCTTTCCTTAATCATCCCGAATGATCGTTCATAGAGACTAACAAGCACTGCAATGAGTAGGAGTTTCGCTAATGAGAGATGCTGCGCTGGCTTGAAGCACTCACCCAAAGGGTGATCTCTCGAGAGCCAGAGAGGAGAAAGATAATGGAAAATGAAGAGAGCGCTCTTCAGGAAAGGGCACTACTTGTTTCTCCTATCCCATTAACCAAAGCACAAGACTTCTCGGATCACAATTGCGGAAACAGACTCCGCCCCCTTCCTTGGTCCTCTCGAAAAGGCTGACGCATGTAGGAGCAATCAGGAAGTTTTTGCCGCTGAATCACTTCAGGGGTGCCTATTTAACCCTTCAGCTGCTCATGTTTTGTCGCCTCTTCGTTTCTGTCCTCTCCCTGAAGTCTCTTGTGTGATTTGAGCGCGGTTACTAGCATTCGGCACGGTTACAATCATGCAATTCATGGTTCATAACTCCAGATTCCAGCAAGTATGGCCCTTCCTAAATTTACAATCTCTCACTTCATGCGAAGGGGTGGCACACACAGGGGTCACACACGTTACCTTTTTACCTTTACTACATGATGCGCGCCTTTGATTCCAGCTACTGCTTAAAAGCAGAGATACAATTAATTTGTCATCAGATACAATGGCCCTCATCAACATCCTCATGGCTGCGTACGGCGTGCCGTGCTTCGTCCTCTACATACTCGTTGTGGTATCCGTGATCTCTCTGAGGTTCGGGAGTCTTTGGAACTACAGTACCCTACTGAAAAATTGCGCAAAATCACCGAAATTTGATAAATTGTATTCTAGAAGGGAACTCAGCTCGAGCTTCCTGGCCATCTACCTGATCATGGCTGCTGTGGTTCGTTTTTATCAAATATTTGTCACAAAAACAATAACAACAACAACAATAATAATAATAACAATCACAGAACATGACGACGTACTTCTCAACGTGGTGGACGCACCGGCTGCGCTCGGAGCCCTTCTGGTATTGGTCAGTGATCGAGTCATTTTTTCGGGGATTTGGTGACGACACAAAACGAGTAACAAAACACGAACCACAGCGCATCTATCATCATCTAGAACCAATCGTGCTTCATCCGTCAAAATGTTTTTGGGCAGAAACGACAGCCTAATAATTCCCGAATTTATCTCCTTCCAGGTACTACGAGTGGTCCATGCTGCCGGGTACGGAGCTGTGGAGGTGATTATCAATTAATTAAATTAATAATTAATTAAATAGACCTAATATTCATTTCAGGACGATCCACCAATTTCTCGCCTCGTACTTCTTCTACGCGCAGAACTCGTGCTGTTTCATGTTCACTGCGAATCGATTTACGTCGATTGTAATGCCGGGCAGGCATCAGGATGTGAATTTTCCTATTTTGTTTTCGAAATTCATAAAAAGAGCTTAGTTGATTATGGAAGAAAGAGCTGAGTTGATCTCTTCAACCTTTGAATGAGTGATCTGATCACTGATCTCCGGAAAACTTCTTAGTAGTCGCAACATTTGCGCACTCATCGAATTACGCAGATTGCGCACTTGACAGTGGTTCTTGATTATCACAAAACTGCACGGAACTAAAAATTAAGATCTTGAATTTTGATTCATAAAATGATATTGTTTCAGTTCTGGCGCCGCTTCCACTGGCCCCTTCAGGCCACCATTCACATCTTCTCGCTGGGAGTCTGCATAGCGACGAGGTTTTCCAATTTATTTTCGAAATTATAATAAATCATTAAGATGGCCGTCCAAGATGATCTACCAGTACAGTCCTGAGGCCGGCGCGTATCTGACGATTCCGCTGGTGGTTAGTAGTAGGCTTGACATTTCAAGGATTCAATCAAGGCCTTATGTCATCTCTGCCTTAACTTGAATCCTTGAATTGTCAACCCTAGTTAGCAGATGAACCATCTACACGATCTCACAAGCATTAGAAGCGAGACGGCACAATCAAATTTATCGTTCCGGTAATTCCAGAGCTACGTACCCTACCTAATTGGCATGATGGCCTACGGAATACCGATGCTGCTCATCTGCTCGGCGGCGAATGTAAATTTAATTAATTAAAAATTAGTAATTAATAAATAAGTTTAATGCAGGCCGCCTGCGTCTACCGCCTGGTCAAGTTCACCAAGCAACAGAATCGAAAGGTGAAATTATTTTAATGATTGTTATCTACTCTTTCAAATCAATTTATTAATTTCAGGAATTCTCCTTCTCGCTCATCTCCCTGTGCATCTTCATCACGCAAGCTATCAATATCGGGCTGGTGGTGCGTTTAATTAATTAATTAATTAACTAATTAGTTAATTAACAAATCAGGTCGTCTCCGCCTCCTGCAGCATCACTGCTAACACGCCTTGCAATGTGGCCGTGTCGACCTTTACGCCGTTCACATCGGATTTCCTGTCGCTTGGACCGGCAGTGTGAGTAATTTGATTGAGTTTGAAAGAATCCCATTTACTTGAATTGGTCGTATTGACCTCACATTCGTAGAACAGGATCTCCTACCGGAAAATCAGGGGCTTGCGACATTTAGTTCGTCTAGACTCGCGCTCACGTTTTTAATGGAGGAAAAACACGTGCTCACTACTTTGTTTCTTTATTACCACGAAGTGGCGGAGTTGGTGTGAGAACGGACTTCGGAACAGGGTTCAAAGGATTCAGGCCAGGCATCAGGAATATTGACAAGAGACCAAAACACGGGTCTAGAATCGGAAAGATCAAAGATCACAGATCAAAGACCTCAGATACACCATGCTCGTCCCGGGCCCGATCCGCAAAAGGGCGTTCAAGCTCCTCTTCCGCACTGTCGGCGTCCACTACGGAAGCAACAGTTTGGTCCTGCCGGTTTGTCTTTTCTATTATTTATTTGAAATTATGAAATTAATTTCAAATTGGCGTTCAGCCTTCATCCGTCATCTCAACGAGAGTCACGAGCAAGCAATAGCGGAGTTGAAGTCGGATATTGAAGATTCAAGCATTCATTTCTCCCTACAAACTGTTATCTACTCTCAAGATTCTCGACATTCCTATAGAAACTGATTATTCACCCCTCCCATTCCAAATTTTGTAAAAAAAAATTGTCACTCACACCCTGCTGCCAGCTCCCGATTCTCGATTTCAATTAATTCAAGATTCGATTCAATAATTCTCTATTGTCTATCAATTTGCATCAAATCGATTCGATAAACGTGATTTCCTTCCCTCATTTCGTCGTTCCCTCCTCCCATTCTCCCCTCCTTCTCCCATCATGAGCGGTTCGCTCCTTCTTCTCTTCCTCGCCCTCCTCGCTCTGCCGGCGCTCGTGGAGCCGCAGGAGCGCATTACGGTATGGTGGATTACGGTACTTGCTTACTTACTACTGGCTTATTTGGCTACGGTAGTAATACAGCAATGCAGGTAGATTACGTGGTCATTTTGTGATACTACGCTTACAGTACCACTTGGGACTAGAGTCTAGTCACGATACCTTACAGAACTGCGACGACCACGGCGGCACGACCGTCTTCCAGCTGCGCGACAGGGACAGGAAGTGCGTCTTTGATTCTTCTTCATTTTCGAAAAATTCCTCTTTTTGTCTCGTTTAAACTGAAGCAGACAACGATTGTTTTCGATTGTTATGCATCAATTCAACACATTCGTGGACTCGAGTGTTGATTACATTTGAACTACTCACAAGTACTCAGGAATTGGGTCTAGTCAGAGATCGTTGATGTTGATGTTTCTTCCCAATTATCTGCTGAAATGTACCCCAATCGAGACTACACTCTAGTTACGATACTCACCTTTCAGGAAGGGCTTCGTCGCCTTCGTCTGCGAGCACATCTTCGTGCGCGAGAAGGACCGTGAGTTAGGGTGGATCAGGGTTACGGTAGATCGGAGTACTGTTGAAGTGGCCTGCATCTAGAGTACTGTGGATCAGGGATAATGTAGCTCTGGAGTATTGTAGATCTTTTTCGTTTTGAATCGCAAAATGACTTTTCAAAGATCAAAGATCACTTTCTCCAGACTGGCTGCTGTTCTCGCGCCGCCTGCTGCGCCTCAAGCATACGATGATGGGAGGCAAGATCAGGTGTAAGTCGAGACTAGAGTGTAGTTACGAGTGTGACTTACATACATTCAGTGTGCGCACTAGACTCTGTTGTTTTCGGAAAATACTAATTAACGAATTAATTAAGGCGTGGAGAGCACCGAGTCGTCGTTCACCGTCTGGTGCGGCTACTACAATTGCGCGGTGAGTGCGCTGCTGCGGTCTGCGAGAGATTCAAGAACTACTGTTTCTGTACAAAATTTGACAGAGAGTTAGCTGCGGCGGTCTGCAAATGCTCGAATCCATCAATGAATAATTCTTTCCAGTACGGCTCCATGGACATGATGCAGCTGTGCCGCGAGGCCGAGAGCATTGTGGTGCGTTTCCGGATTTTTTTGTTTGAACAAATGAATAATTTACAAGGGAATGGTAACTGCACTCGGTAAAATTATTGAATGAGACACATTTGGGAAGGAAGTAACCCATGTGGACAGTCAATTTCCGTTTTCAAAAAATTCCCATTATTTTTCTAATTAGAGTTATTAAGATAATTAGTTTGTGTGTGATTTCAGCGTGCCTCGCCTCATGGGTACTTGTCTTGCTTGACGAGAGTCGAGATCATGTCCTCCGTGGCGCAGTAGGGAAGCGCCTAGCCTATCATGTTTTGGCGATCTGGGGTACGGCAGTTCGATGCCCCTCGATAGCAGTTAATTTTTGCTCACTTTTTAACACATTTCACAAATTGATTGTTTTGCAAATGCTTATCCATTTCGAAAACCATCGATCTTATCTCGACGCTTATCCGTTCAACTGTTGCAGGTTGCAATTATCAAAAAGTTGGGCATAAATAACGGAGCGCACACAGGCATAAATCAAGAACATCTATCGAAACCTTGTGGAAATGAAAAAAATATCACTTTTTAATTGTTAAAAGTGAGCAAAAATTAACTGCTATCGAGGGGCATCGAACTGCCGTACCCCAGATAGCCAAAACATGATAGGCTAGACGCTTCCCTACTGCGCCACGGAGGACATGATCTCGACTCTCGTCAAGCAAGACAAGTACCCATGAGGCGAGGCACGCTGAAATCACACACAAACTAATTATCTTAATAACTCTAATTAGAAAAATAATGGGAATTTTTTGAAAACAGAAATTGACTGTCCACATGGGTTACTTCCATGCCAAATGTGTCTCATTCAATAATTTTACCGAGTGCAGTTACCATTCCCTTGTTAGAGAAAATAAAAAAAAACAGAAAAAAACAACAAAAATTAAAATTTCAGCCATACGAGAAGACGGCCGAGTACACGCCTGCGCGCATCGAGAAGTACAATGAGGGCGTCAGTTTTGTTGTTCCAAATCGAAACTAGAGTGTAGTCTGGAATATTACAGTACGAAGAATTCCTCGTGCTCATCCTGCCTAGAATTTAGCCATAATTCGAAACTAGACTCTAGTTTCGAATATTCCAGTACGAGGAATTGCTCGTGCTCATCCTGCATATAATCTACCCATAATTTGAAACTAGACTCTATTCTCGAATGATCAAGATCATTCCAGTACGAGGAGTTCCTCCTCCACTCGGGCGTCTACCTCCTGCCCGCCTACCTCGTGCTCATCCTGCTCACGCTCTGCATCTCGACGACTACGTCAGTCTGATTTTTATTATTTGTTAATTATTAATGATTTAATCAATTAATAATAATTTAATTATTTTCTTTCAGGTTCGCAAAGTGAGCGTCGATCCAGGCAACGACGATGAAATCAACTCTGTTTCCAAAGAGCGATAAATGATATTGTGACTGAATGTGCTATTTCCACAACTAAGCAAATCGATAAGCAGCGTTTGCTTGTTAGATGTTGGGAAGGGATGATTAATTAAATTTAGAAAACGTTCAACAATAGTTATCTTGGGTTGCATTGTGTGTTATTACTTTTTCTGCTTCTCATCTCTTATCAATAAGTGGAGAGGCAAAAGGCAGAGCTATTTCCTCCACTTCTCTATAGAGAGAAGGTGCAAAAGTACCTGAAGCATCTCGAACATTGTTATCTCTCTCGCACATATGCCGCTTATCATGTTTTACCCGTTTTCCTCCGAGTCTTCAATATCAATTCAGCCACGATGCGCGTCCTTCTTCTCATCCTGCTGCTCGCGAGCCCCTCATTGAGCTCATTCTTCTCGTGAGTTTCTGTTCGATAGTGCTCGAATTTCGAGTCGCCGTCTCTTCATTTGGTACACTCTCTGACCGAGGACTCATATTTCGAGCTGTTCGGGATACATTTGAGATTCCAGACCCGCATTCGCTCACTGTCTCGAGATGCTTGCTCGTCGAGCTTATGCAGTATATCCCGAGTACCCGACTGAAGGCCCCGAATTCGATGAGTGCATGTTCCAGATGCCTAAAGAGGTAGGCGTCTGAAGAGTATTGGTCTAAATGTGCAGATTTACCGTTTCGTCGGCACTCTCAAAAACTCATTGTTGGAAAGTGATCTGATTTGTTTGCAGACTTGAAGGAATTATTTAGTTGCAACAAAAGCTCCCAACGGCACTCTTCATTAAGATCCACGATGCGGTTCTTCGTTACGCGACTTTTCGAAATTATACTGAAGCGGATGGCCGAGAAATGATCACGAGGACGAGACAATGCATTGAGCTGCTCGCTGAGGTATATTGAAGTTGCATATCAACTAAAAAAGAATACATTCAGAAAGTCCAGAAAGAAAACCCGATGTCGGACAACAATTTTCGCGGGTGCACCTCCTCTTTCTACGTTATTCTCGCTGCTTCGCAATTGGAGCCACCGCAATGAATGAATTGCCGATCGATGCTGCTCGTTGATTGAATTTTCTGTGATAAACTGTTTTCCTGCTTTGTTTCGAAGCAGATTTTTGAGTCGTGCTCTCGGTGACACTTTCGGCCTATCTACTTCACGATATTTTCATGAACTTTTTTCTTTAAAATTCAAATAACAGCAATAAAGAGTGAAACTCTCCCTGGATAATTATTTACCAGTTTCGAGACTATTAGAGGAGTATATAATGTTTCAAATGTTTTTTTCAGAGCAATCGATAAGATGCAAGGTTTAGCGCGTTGGCTGAGTTTAAGGGATGATTCAGTTGCTTCAAAAGCATTTAACAATGTCTAATTAGTATCGCATTGTGACAGAGTACTCTCTCAATTTCTCGTGCGCTCTAACCGATCCTCCATGCAAGATAATACGCAGCATGGGGAGAGTTTTGCCTCTTTCTCAACTGGACGTGGGGGTACAAAAGCTAGTCCGTTTCCTTGGCTGAGCATTCAGGAACGATGCGCACCATCCTTCTCTTCCTTCTATTTGCGAGCCCTTCGCTCTGCTCTGTCTTCTCGTGAGAATTTGAGTATATATGCTATCACGTACTGCAGCGATGAAATGCCCAATGTAGAGACAGGAAGCAAAGTGTTCAATGCTATCATTTTTTGTTTTTGTTTTGGTCATTTATCTAAACACATTTCCAGACACAGATTCGCCAATTGCATGGAGCTGATTGCTCGCCAAGCTCATTCTCTTCCATCTCTCTACTACGGCGAAAGTAACGAACTCACGAAATGCCTGATGGAATTGCCGGTTGAGGTAAAAATGCAATATTGATGAAACAATACGAACCATTTAGATCCATAACACAGTTCATCAAATGGCACGTCACTTTAATGCGACTGAAGAACACGAGAAACAAATTCTCTCGCAATTTAAAGGATGCATTCAAGATTTCGCTGGGGTTTGCCGGGATTATCAATAATTCTTAAAAATGAATGAATTTCAGGTGGTCGAGACAGGCATTTCGCCTCCATATATGGATATATCATTCGCGAAGCAGGCGCAGTGCAGCAACCTCTTCACAACATGGCTCACAGCAACAAAGCCAACTGCGCCTCAACAATAAGTTGACTGTTGCTGTGCCATCACCTTCCAGATAAAGATGTAATGCATACAGTGATCGACTTGCATGTCATGAACACAGCAAATTGAATGAAATGAAACAATTTCTCATAATCTAATCGTGGGCAATTGATAACAAGTTATAATTAAAAAATGTACAACACAAAGCAATATTTTTGTATGAAAATTGATTTTCTAGTATACACTCTCGATCCTTTCGAAATCTTTGCATTTCGCTCCCGATGACACTTCCAGCCCTTCTTTCCACTCCTTCCTCCGCATTTTTAGCATCATCACCCGCCTTTCTCATCCTGGAATCTCCTCGATTTCTTCACTATCTCATCCCTTCTTCAACCAGATAGCGTAGAGATTCAGAAGGGCCTAGCGTAGGGCCACTTGGTATAAAACGGCCGCATTTCGGGCCATTCCGCACCGTCCTTTCCCCTATCATGGTGAGGGCTTGGACGATTGGGCTGCTGCTAGCAGCCTGTTGTTGCTGTTTGGGAGAAGCTCTTCGGGTCTCGAAGCAGCGACAGGATGATGGTGAGTCGATTACGGTAGGGTACGATTTGCTGGATACGATAGGATACTGTAGATATTCGCCGGATACTGAATTGCATTCGGTAGATTGATATACAACGGTTTTATAATATACTGTAGGATACGGTAAGATATGGTACGATCACGATGTTAGTGATGGTAGGTTACGATAAGACAATATCGATTTTCAGACGATGCTCTGGGAAGCTTTCCCGGAAACTCGAACTCTGGTGGATCTGAACGACGCAGTCAACGGAATCCCAACTTTAGCGAGAATGGAAGAGCTGGCAATGGATGGGGACAGAAAAAGCCAGGTAAGATCTGGGGTTTCGAAAAGAGTGCTGAAATGGGAATTTTGTTTGCAGGAACTTCTCGAAACAGCCCAAATCCATTCATGCCGAACGGAGGCGGGAACCGCGGGAAGGGACCGAGAACACGCCCGTTGATTGGTAAGAACTAGGCAGTGATCAAGGATCGCTTGAGATAAATGAAGAATATGATAGTAAATTCAGGAAAGCCCGTGGATCCATCTCTGCCCTCCCAGAGCGAGCCCCTTCTTCCACCTGACATTGTTGATGAGCAGATTGAGGACTCCAAGACCACGACTACTACGGCTAAGACGTGGGCTTTAGTTTCGAAATAATGTCTTTTGGGACATTTTGCATTGCGGAGCACCCAAAAGCACCAAAATAGAGCTTCAAGAAGCCAGAATTCCTCATTCAGTACCACCACAACCACCACTGACGCCTCTCCGTTCACCAACATTCCCATTCTGTCGGTGATCTACCCTGCAATGAAGCGACTTGTGGACGATTATTTCAACAGTAAGTGATTCGAAATAGGGGAACTCTCTCGATTTCGCGTGCTCTCTCGTCACTCTGACTGCAGAGAGCTCGTTAATTAGTGAGCGGAGCTGCTGAAACTGCTAAAATTCAGCCACGACCACTGCGGCGCCGCTCGCCGTAGTCGACACGCTCACAGGCAACGGGCAGAGCCAGCCGGATGATGGAAAGGTTGGATATTTTTGAGATTACGGTATCTGAGATTGAGTTTATAGTGGTACGATATTTGATCATTGCGAAATTGTTCAGAGCCCACTACTACCTCCCGGAGTCGTCGCTGCACCTGCTAATAATGACAATGTCCCTCCTGCAATCTCGGCAGAACACAACGCGCAGGCGGACCCGAGTGAGTGTTTTTGTTATTGTTGTTGTTTTGTTATGACAAATGTGAACAACAAATATTTATTCTTCAGATGGTTGCGGATGCAACGAGGTGCTCGATCCCACAACGAAAATTTGCAAATGCAAGTACGGATTCACTCGCTACTCAAATATGAGCTGCTTGCCTGGTTGGTCTTTGATCTTCTTCTTCTTCCCCCTCTTTTTCTATCCTACTCTTATCGAAAATCTTCCTCAAAACGTGGAGAAAGTGCCATCAAAGAGCCAACGGAAAGCGATAAACCGAGGATCGGAAGAGTAAATAACATTTAGGATCGGTTTTCCGTTTCGCAAGGAATGATCAGATACATTCTAATTGTTCAGTACGATATTAAATTTCATTTAATTTTTTTCTGACTGATTAATTGAATTTAAATAATTAACAGACTGCGCCGAGGGCTACGTTCGAGACGGCGACAACTGCGTGTGCGCTACCGGATATGAGATGGTCCAGAACGTGTGCAGACCGAGTGAGTTAATTAATTACATAATTACATAATTAATTAATTAGTATTATTAATTAATGAATTAATAATTTAAGTGTGCCCCTGCAACATGCATCGAGCTGACAATACCTTCTGCGTCTGCAACAACGGATTTGAAGTGATCAGGAACGGAAGCTGCGTTATCGGTGAGCTTCCTTACAATTAATTGGTATTTCGAAAACTCTTAAACCTTCCTTCGAAATTATCATCAGTCTTTCTCTTACGCCGTACAGTTAAACAGCGACATCAATGTGCATGATGAAATCTAAATATTCAGCGTGCGACATCACCGAGGTGCGCGACACATTGGACAGGTGCATCTGCAAGTCAGGATACAAGTTGGCCGGAAACCAATGCGGTTGGTGTCATTTAATTTCCATATTTTCTCATAATTAAAGTTACATGATGAATAAATTGTCTGGTTTCAGTCCCCAACTGCGGCCAGTTTTCGTCCTGGCAAGTCTCAAGATGTGTGTGCGACGCAGGGTATCTCCCCGTCATGAATTCTAATGATTGCAGTGAGTTTTTTTTTGTAAACATACATTTAGTGTTTTAGAAGTAGGATACCGCAAGTGAAACGTTTCCCATAATTTCTCATTGTTGAGTGTTTCTCTAAATCTCAATAAAAAGGAGAAACATTTCTCTGATCCAATCAGACAATTATGTCACGTTTCCTCTAGTGTTTCACTTGCGGAACCCTATTTAGAAGTGTAAACAACTGAAATTAATTAATTGTATTTTTTCAGGACCTCCTCGCTGCATCGCCGGCACGTTCATTCGCGATCAGGGCTGCAGGTGCGACAACCCGACTTACCGCTACGACTCTGCTACGGAGACATGCCTCCGTAAGCTCTTCATTATTATAATAATTTAATAATTAATTAATTAATAACATACCAGCTACGACGCCAGATTGCGGCGCCTACACCACTCAATGGAACCCGCTGACGGCTCGCTGTGATTGCCGCAGTCACTACGTGCCCGACACGACGACCAGTTGCAGTGAGCAATTTCTTCTGCAGTATTCTCGTTTCAGTGGTCCCAAAATGTCTGAATGCGAGAGTCTTTGTGTCAATTCTAGATTAAAAAATTGCAATCTAACCACACGGTTTCAGGACAACCGAGGTGCGACAATGGCGTCTTCTACGCTGACAGAGGATGCGAGTGCATTAATGGTTACGGCAATTACAACGCGACGACTGAGTCATGCACTCGTGCGTTTTCATTCACTTTTTTTTTCTTCAAAAAAGCACCTACTGTTGTGAGCTCAGACGCTTGAATTCAGGAGTTTGCGGCCAGAACGAGCACCTCGAAGGCAACGACTGCAGATGCAACGCGTACTACACCCGCGAAGCTGACGGCGTCTGCGGTGAGTATTGTGTATTACTGACGAGTAGAGTTTGAGATTCGTGCATGGTGGTGATAGGAGAACATATTAAAGACGTGTGTATTGTGGATTACTGAGCGGGGTTGACAATTCAAGGAATTATTCCTTGAACAAGAGAGATTCTGCGCATGGATCCTTGAATTGTCAACCCTTTTACTGAGTAATCTCTCTCCACACTCCCTCGCCAATCGACGCGAGAGCGTGCGTCACTTCAATGCAATAATAGCTCCGTTCAGCCCCCTACCGTTGCGACAACGGGCAATGGTACCCGACTTCGGGATGCCGATGCAATACTGGATTCGTGTTGGCTGATGGTGGAACGTACTGCAGACGTGAGCGATCAAAGATCAAAACCGAAAATGAGTGAAACTTATTTCAGCCAAGTGTACCAATTCGGAGTGGAACGGAGTGAAATGTGACTGTCATCTGCACTACGACAGAGAGACGGATTACACTTGCGGTAAGAATCTGTCAATTTCTCTATTCCAACGTTGAAAATCGAGCAAATATACTAGAGTTGTCAACATGAAAAATGTGCTTCTTGATTATTTCGACAGCGCATGAAATGAATAGGCGGATTATTCGTTTTCCAACATCAAAGTAATCTCCATGGCTCATTCGTATATTTCAGTTGAGCCACCCTGCCACAACGGCGTCTTCAATAACCTCACTGGATGCGTGTGCGATTTTGGATACACGAAGAACCCAGGGACGAAACTTTGCGATGGTGAGCTCAGTTTAGATATTAATTAAATACTTGGTAGGCAATGTGTAAAATTAGGAAAGACTGCTAGAGAACTACTAACAAGAGAGACTTCCTAAAGAAGAGGCGGTTATGTAGTAGAAAAGCTCTATTCACGAGAGAAAAAGTGGAATGACTAATAGATTAAGATATACTATCGTTCTGATGGACACTTTCAGCCATTTGCGGCACGCACATGGATTGGAATGGAACGACCTGTAATTGCAAGCCCGGTCACGAGCAGAAGGATACCAAGAACTGCAGTGAGGCATATTCATTTTTAAATTAACATTAAATGTTACTGCTAGCAAATAGTCACTTTGAAGAGCCGATCGAGTGCGAGAACGGAGTCTTCATCGACAATGTGGGCTGCCAGTGCAAGCCCTCGCACACACACGACCAGAACGGCAAATGCACAGGTTTTGATTGTTTTTTTTGTTTGTTTTTATATGCTTTTTTGTCACCGATTCGCGTACCCAATTGTATTTTTCAGTTCCGGTGTGTAAATACCCCGCCTTATGGAGCGACGCAAGCCGGGGATGCGTTTGCACCGGGGAAATGGTTCCTTACCACGATACGTGCGGTACGTTGATGCGATGAATGTCAACGCAAAACAATATTTACTGCATGTTTATCTTCAAATTACAAAATCTAAAGTAATTGATTGAACCATATGCAGTGCCATGCGGCAATAACACGGTTTGGGACCTGACTACGTGCAAGTGCAAGCGCGGCTACGAAAATCTATCACCGACTTCGTGCAGTGAGTGATCAACCTCTAAATTGTAGCCTGCAATGCGACTGAAATAGAACTTATTCGGAGGACCTGGCCGGATAGAGTGATACAGTGTGCCGAAATACACGGAGTGCTTTTAATTTACGACCACTTACGACCAGAACCGTTCGGAGACGAAATAAAGCAATACATCGACGGTTTCAGTTCCAATCCTCTGCATATTTGGCTACTACGATGAGCCTCTGGACCGATGTGTGTGCAACAACTTCTACACTCATGATGGGAATGGAAAGTGCACATGTGAGCACAATTTGTATACCCGATTCCTATCTTTTCGAGAAGAAAAATGTCCAGATAACTGTAGCGAAAAAGCCAAAGAGGAAAATGAGAAATGAGAAATGAGGATGAGAATATAAGTAACGCACAGACCTCACTTGCCCACCCAATGCGAACCCAACTGATGATAGAAGGACTTGCCGGTGTGCGGAGAAGTACATTATGAACGGCAATCAGTGCGGTGAGTTTCCTTGAGATTTAAGTATTTTAGAACCCTTATATCGCTGAACACACCTCTTCCAGTCGCGTGCGGCAATGGAACCACCTGGACTGCTTCGAATGGCTGCAAGTGTTTCGAGTTCTATGAGAAAGTCGATGACTACACATGCAGTGAGTGAAGATTGTTGAAAACACCATAATGAGCATGATCGTTTAAAGAAATGCCCACCTGCCGGTTGAACAGTCACTTCGAGGTCAACAGAGGATGCGTCTGTGACAATTTATTCGAGTTGGGTCAAGATGAAGTGTGCAGACGTAACCTTTTCTTTTAGATTATTATGTTTCTCTTTAACAAATATTTACTGACAAACTGGAATGACATTATTGTTCAGGTTCCTGCGGGCCGAACGCTATTTCCACGGAGACCGGCTGCCAGTGCTTCGCGTATTATTACGAACTCAACGGCGTTTGCGGTGCGATTAGGCTTAATATTTTGGAAAATATCACATTGAATGTTTGCAGTGAAATTCCCTTGCTTCAACGGAGAGTGGAGCCCATCTGGATGTAAATGCAAGCCCGATTTCGACCTGGATCTTTCAGGAAGAAATTGCAAGAGTGAGTTTCTCAACCATTATCAATTAGCATAAACTAATCTCCTCAGGCAAGTGCCCCGTCAACCAACATGTCAACGGTGGTGTGTGCGTGTGCAATGACTATTTCGACAGTGTCGGCAACGGATGCGGTTAGAGTATCGCTAACTGATTCTTCTTGAGTTTTATTTCTCAGAGCAATACCCCTGTTTCAACGGGCGCTGGAGCCCGTCTGGATGTGTTTGCACTGCCCCATATTTCGTCGATAACACGGGAAGATACTGCAAAAGTGAGCACGGACGGGGAGTCGAACCAGCATGATAATATTCCAGAGCAGTGCGGCGCCCACGAGCACCTGTTCAACAATGATTGCGTCTGCGACGCGTTCTACGATCGTAGAGACAACGTTTGCGGTAAGATTGAAGCGTATGAACACTTCGTCTATCTATAACTATCATACGCGCCTGTTCCAAAGGAGAACGAGCAAGCACACATTTCATATGCGATTTTCAAGTACAAACCCGCTGTGATAACGGACGATGGACGCCTTCTGGATGCGAATGCGACGGTCCTAGTTTCGTGCCGGACGACTCCAAATGGTATTGTAGACGTGAGTAAAAAAACAAATCAAAACATAATATAAAACTTTCAGCCGCATGCATTGGATCGGATTGGATTGCAAATACATGCCAGTGCAAACGATTCTACATAAAAGAGTCGAGTTGGAAGTGCGGTTAGTAATTGAATTTCCTTGCTTTGTGATTATGAAATCGCTGAAGATCGGCTCTATCAAAATTAAATTTGAAAAAAAATTATTTTGCAGCCCCACCTCTCTGTCTGAACGGCAACTTCACCGATGCCAAAGGATGCGAATGCAATTTTGGCTACTTTAAGAATGCACAGGAACTATGCGAGCGTGAGCCTTATCATCCTTTGAAATAACGCATCAAACTTGGGTATTTAAACATGGTTACTGATGATCGATTGCAGTTCGATGCTCTGGCGTTCTGATGGAGTGGAACGGAACCGCATGCGTGTGCCAGAAAGGAACCGCGCAGAAGAACAGCACATATTGCAGTGAGTTTGGGAATTTTGTATTTATTTGTATTTTCATATTTTTAATGAATTAATTTAACATGTATAGATCCGATTGAGTGCGTCCACGGAAACTATATAAAGGAGGAAGGAAGATGCAACTGCGACCCGGATTTCGGATTGGACGGCCAAGGCACATGCACGAGTAAGCTTTCATAACTTTAAAAAATAAAAATAAAATATTAATAATCAACTTTTAGCTCCGATTTGCACCCCGCCCTCTGTGTGGGACAAAAAGATCGGTGGCTGCAGCTGCACCGACAATAAATCCGTGTACTACGAGGGCCGATGCCGTTAGTTGCTGCTCAATGTTTCGAAAAAATCGGAGATATTTCGAAAACTGAGTTAGCTTTTTTTAATTCTTAATTTAGAGCCGTGCGGGAATAGAACGCACTGGACCCCGAACGGATGCAAGTGCAACTCTGACGCTGAGGAGTATTATTCTCCCATCGAATGCGGTGCGTGTTTCGAAATGTTTCAATCCTGAACTGGTTCTGCCGTTCATCTACGTGAATCCTCGCCATTTATTCTGCGGTTCCCCAAAATATCGAATTCAGTGCTCGTAACGTGCGGCTATGGCGTCTACGATCGCACTCTGAAGAAATGCGTGTGCAATGACTTCTACGACCTCGACAACAAGGGAAAATGCACGAGTGCGCCGCCTATTCCATATGGAATTTAAAATTTGTCTATATTGTAAAACAATTCAAAATATACAGTAGCGCCGGAAAGTCAGTGGACACTTTTTCAATCTGCTGTAACTTTTGATCCAGTCAAGGAACCAAGCTGAAATTTTGATATGGTATAGGCAATGTATTGGAGAACACGAAACTTATAAAAAGATATCAGGAAAAAATCGATATTATTGCATAGTGATGACGCAACCAAGGTACACTTTTTCAAAAATTCATAATTCTTTGGTAGATTTTTTCGTTCCCTCCAAACTTCCTGTGCATGGAGGTACGGACCAGGTCTACCCAAGAAAAAAATTTGGAGTTGGTAGGACTTGCTGCAGGAGCTGCAGGGTTGCTGCAAATTCT
>LS589398.1:215840-237096 GCA_900490775.1 Pristionchus maxplancki
CAATGCGGTATGTAATTGAATCGATAAAAGCAAACTTTGTGTCATACTAAACTATGAACTGAATGCTACTATTCAGTGCCGGACTGCCTTACGAATGGCCGTTGGAATCCGACTACTCAGTCATGCGAATGTATTCCGGGATATCACATGGATAAAGGCCAATGCGGTATGTAATTGAATCGATAAAAGCAAACTTCGTGTCATACTAAACTATGAACTGAATGCTATTCAGTGCCGGACTGCCAACAGGATGCCACATGGAGTTCCGCGACTGGGAATTGCGAATGCAATAATGGCTATGTCATGACGAATAACCAGTGCGGTATGTAAAATGTTGCTGTAGAATCGTCAGAAATTTTAATTGCAAAAAAATGGTATGTTTCAGACAATTTCCAGAACTGAGTATATAGCGTTTTAATTATAGTTCCCTGCCCGAGGAGCTCACAATACATCGGAGGCACTTGCGTTTGTAACGATCCTGAAGCAAAGTTCAACGGCACCGTCTGTAGTATGACATTTAGTTTTTAAACAAACTTGAAAAGTCGAGACGGGAATGTTCGACAGCGATCAATAGGGAACAAACATGCCTACATAATACGCATTTCTATATAAATATATTTAAATATGTATTAATATATAATATTTTTTCAGTTAAATCGAAATGTCCGGCTCCGCTATACTGGAATCCACTGTACAGGGATCCAATACTCAATGTTACTGGAGGCTGTGATGGTAAGAGTTCTGTTGATCTTTGCTTCAGTACAATGTCAAGCAAGTCGCAAACAGGGAACCATCTTTGAAAATTTTTTCGTCTTTGATAAATTTGAGTCAGTTGATAATTCTAGAATGCACGGATACCCGTGCGCACTCTCTGGACGGAAAGACCTGCGTCTGTATCGAAAGCTATATCATCAACCGAGAAACGGGAAGATGCATGTTCGCAGCGAGTGAGTTCCATTATACGCTTCAAAATCAATTCTAAACGCTAAAATAGCTATGAATTCACTAAAACCAACCCGGAAATCACACGCAATTTAGACTGTCGCCCTCCCTACGAGATAGACCCCAAGACCAACACATGCATCGCGATCGTCGCTAACAAAGAACCTGAGAGCGCGGCGTGAGGAACGGTAACGACACTGATCTGGGCAGCTGCTTTCGATATTTCTCTTTGTTTTCCCAAATCCACAGCCCAGGTCAGTTGCCGTTCTTCATTGCGCCCTTCTAGTGAAACCCCTTTTCACCCTGAGAATGATACTGTTTCACTGCTGATAAACTGAACGAACTGCTTCTGAATCAAAATGGTTTCAATTAGCCTGTAATATATCCGTTGTTCTATCAGTGGCTCCCCGCAGGACGCAAGTGCCTAGTTCAACGGGATCACCTTCACCTTACCTTATCTTTCCGAATCAAATGACAAAGTAAAAATAATTGCTCAGATTGTACTGATGAACATTCGATTTTCGATCCGATTACTGGACGATGCTTCAGTGAGTTTACTGTTTTTTTAAATGTTTTTATATATTGTTTTAATTCATGAATATTTCTTTTATTATTTACCTGATTCCAGTGTGCAATATCTCTCAGGCCTATATCGGAGGCAGCTGCCAAAGTGAGTTTTTTTTCAAATGACAAAAAAGTGAAATTTAATTTATTTTCAGACTGCCCTCTCGGTCTGATTCCCAACGAGTTCAGAGACAAGTGTATTCCCATTTGTGAGTATACAACATTTTTTAGCGCTATTTTATGAACCAGCAAAAAATTGTAACCTGCAATAATTCCATTTCAGCAACAACCTGCAATGGACCTAACCAGTGGTACGAGGGTGGTGCCTGCAACGGTGAGTTCATCCGTACTAGTCTAAAAAATTACCGATAAAATATTACAGAATGCCCACGTGACCAGCACCGGGACAATGTACTCAAAATCTGTAAGTTATATCCAATTTTTCGATGATAAATGCATTTGAAATTATTTTGATTTGTTTGAATTCCAGGCAAGTGCGAGTATCCCGGCGGGTTCCTCGATACACGCAATGGAGGATGCATATGTAATTTTTTAAACGAATATTAATTTCATGTTTTTTCAATTACTATTTTCATTTTAGATTGTGATAATCAATCCATCCGAAATTTTACGACGAACAAATGTCAAAGTGAGATCTATCATTACAAAATTAAATTAAATTAATAATTTTGTTTAGAATGCCTCGGACCCAATCCACGATCGAATCCTCAACTGAACACCTGCGGTGAGCAAATTGAACTAAAGTTTTTAAAACTCTGAAAATCAAGTGTATATCGAAAAGTAAAATTTATGTAAGCGGGGAAATGGCTTTGTCCGATGGCTGATAACTCTATCAAAAACATTTCGTGATAATTAAATTATTGTTTGACATATCTTAAAACGATTTCAAACAACATAATCAAATAAAATCTTCAGGATGCATTGATCCAAATTCGCATTACGACCCACTTACTGGAGATTGCTACAGTAAGCCCATTTCAATACAATTATAATTACATTCTCTTACAATTTATAAAAAATAAAAATTTCAGTGTGCAGCGCGAACCAGATCGATGACAATGGCAAATGCAAAGGTGAGCATTTCTTTAGCGAAAAATGCTTGCTGTGAACTGAACGACCTCAGGTTTGAGAGAGATCCTTCGTAACCGTGACTCCTTCATTTCAGAATGCCCGGCCGGCCAGGTTCCCAACGCCGCCAAAACCCAATGCGTACCAAGCTGTAAGTGATTCTTGCAATTTCTTGTGTTTAAAAATATCTAATTTTAATTTAATTTAAATTATAGTAAATTAATATTTAATTAAATTGTTAATTGATCTTTTCAGCAACAACGTGCAATGGACCTAACCAGTGGTTCGAGGGTGGCAAATGCAACGGTGAGTTCATTTGGAAGATCATGCATTTTACTTCTACCATTTCAGAATGTCCAACGGGCCAAACACGTCAAAACAACGCTTGTAAGTTTTGGTTTAAGTTTTTCGGATATTAAGGCAATATTGCCCCGTTTTTACGAAGGTGTTGACTGCGCTGCAAGCATCGTTGCCTGCCTTTCACAAAGCATGCTAAAATGCAGTTGAAACTAATTTCGCATCATTCCAGGCGTGTGCGCTCATCCAGGCGGTTACCTCAATTATACAGTTGGAGGATGCTCTTGTGAGTGAAATAAGAACTATAAATTTATGTTTAACCTTGTTCTTTAAGCTTGGTCTTTAACCTTGTTCATTCCAGACTGCAAGGTCGGATTCATTCATAATTTCACGGCAAGGGTGTGCCAACGTGAGCGATTTCAGTCCTTAGCCTACTTTCGTGATTGCATGCCCGGAAACGTGCAGCATTCATGAAAACTCTTCTCATAATATTTTACAGCCTGTCCATCCGGCAACTCTGACCCGTACTTGAACGTGTGCCAGCCGTCCAATAACCGTGAGTGTATTGTCAATTTGACCTATTTTGAGTGCTCTGACGTCCGTCGGTGAGGTCATATCATTGCAGCCGTTTGCGTTGGCCCCGGAAAGGTTGTGGATGCCAGCGGAGCTTGCATTCGTGAGTAATGTTGTAGATTGAAAATGTCAATCAAACGGAATTTTAGAATGCCCATCAGATGCCGTCCCGAACGGCAATTATTGCAAAGGTGGGTTAGATACTAAAATCTGTAAAAAGATTGTATTTTTAGAGTGCCCGATTGGCTCGAAACCGGATTACATTCGTAACGAGTGCGTGCAGGTCCCCGTTTCCGGAATAAGTAAGGGGCGTTTATTGTGCCAGTCTGAAAGACTAAAACTATAAATCTCTAATTAATCATGACCGCAATTCTGATAGTTTGAATAATAAGCTTTTTTGCCGCCCGGTACTATTGTTCGGTACTGTAAAATTCTATATCTTCCTCTCATTTCCAATCAATTTTCAGTCACGTGCGACAGCTTCGAGAGACAAATGACGACTGAATCAATTAAATGCTACTGCGAAAATCGTGAAAATGGTTTCATCACCACGAACGGACTCTGCCGAAGAATAGGTATCGCTATCCACATAATAACCTCCGTCACGGGCAAAAGTGCAGGTGTCGACCCGTGTCCGGGTGGAACGATCGATATCGCTGGGTCGTGCGTGGGGACGAATGCTATTCGGGTTGTCCTAACACATAATATGCAATAAACACATGCATTTCAGAGTACAGACCGGTTCAGGTGTCTGTCTGGAATGGTATTCATACAAGGAACATGCGTGGCGAATGTGCGTTCTTCTTAACTCTTGTCGACCAACGAGAAACTTCAGGAAATGCTCTACGCTGGCGCAGAAATGCCCTCAAGCGGGGGAGACTATTACTTTTCTAAGTAAGTTAGAAAAGTAATAGTCAGTAGAAAGTAATAGTATAGTAGTAGTAGTTTTTGTTGTTTTTATAAGATGAAATTCAATTGGAATTCAGCTTAAATTTAAAATTTTCAGTGACTGCGGAACGCAGCTGAAGCTCAATGGGTATTGCGTCCGCAGCAGCTTCAACGTTAGCATCCGCGCCGGGCTGTGGTCTACGCAGGTTTCCATTCTTATGAACAACTCGAATCCATCCAACGCATTGCAGGTTGTCTACATCCCCTCGAACAAAATACCGGTATTCGTCGGATCTTGTCACGGGAAATACGGATTTTTTAATGACAATCAAGTGGAGAATTTTAATCAGGTATTGCTATACCATCGTGATTTGCACGTATCGTAGTATACCTTTGTCACAAGAGTAGATTCGCGTAAACATTAAACATCCTTCAAGGGTGGACGTCACGAAAAAAATAGACTCTGTGCAACTGCCTTGTTGGGGCGTTCACAGCATTCTGCCCCTACAGAAAAGGGGTGATCACTTTACATATCGAACTTCAAATTTGAAACTTGAAAGATTGCTGAAACATATCGCAATTCTCATTCTGAACAAGGGGATTAATTTTTGAATTTTCCCGCGTTGCCGTATTCGCGATATGTTTCAGAGATATCTTAAATTGCGAAGGCGTTTTGCAGTTCGAATACGGTAACGCGGGAAAATTCAAAAATTAATCCCCTTGTTCACCCTTGTCTGGAGAGAACAAAGGGGGTAAGAACGCTGTGCGTTCGAATGTTCTCATACCCCGAATGTTCTCTTTGATAGCATTACGAGAATTAGCAATAACAGCGCTTTCTTGTCGATCTTTTTTTCGTTCTAATCACAACAGCTTCTGAGGCTGTGCCAAATCACTTTTTTCAGTTGCAACTGACATACTGCTCGACACAACCTGGCTTCTCTGGTTGGAAGCAGTGCAGTCACGATGACTGGGGGAGAAAGAATATTGGGTGGACCCAAGCGTATAACTGGCTGGGAGCCTGCATGAACAACGATTGGCGAGCCAACTCGTGAGTTCAAAAGTAAATATATCAACAAAATGTGGAATATTAACAAATGTGAATTTTAATGATCAAAATGCAACTATCTGCAGGGACAGATGCTCCAACATGCACACGATCGAGATATCTGGCTCTGGCGGATACAAGTGTTTCGGTTACATATCAGGAAATATAAAGTATCACGAATGGCTTTTATCGTCGGAACAGTGAGTTCTTAGACGTATTTATGACATTGGTATTATTCGAATTGCACGTATAATACACATAGCGTACGCTATTTCTTTTAAAATTTAATGCTCAATTCATTGTCACGCATACCTCATTTTGAGGGGTCAATTTGCAGGGTCGATGACCCCCTTCATTGTCCAAAAAGCTGATAGAGCAATTTGTCCCCTCATCCCCTTCTCCCCCCTCATTCTCCCTTCGCAAGCCAAAGTTGCGTGGCCGCCACCATTCTCTAGTAGAAATGAGGGTGAGGGGACAAATTGCCACTTTAGCTTTTTGGACAATGAAGGGTGTTCTCGACCCTGTAAATTGACCCCTCAACATGAGGTATGCGTGACAATGAATTCAGCATAGTGAACAATGAAGAAGGAGAGTCGACAATATGTGAGTGTAAAGATAGATAAAGATAAGGCAAAAATATTTCCGCTAAGGCACATGCGTGCTGCGGGGACCATTAAGTCCTGTTGAGTCCTGTCAGTGTCAGGAACTCTACATTGAAAATGAGCAATCGCACAATTTTCTTCACATACTCGCGATTAGTGTAGATAGTGTAATGTAACTCTCATTACTATTTTCCATCAATCAGAAAAAAAGAAATGCCCAAAAAATGAGGAGTCGTTCCTTCTTACCGACTTTTACTAACCACTAGGGTTGACAATTCAAGGAATTATTCCTTCCGCGAGGAATGAGAGGGAGAGAATTCGTCGCAAGGAAATTCAAGGATTCTTGGATTGTCAACCCTACTAACCACCAAATGATTGATACGTGTCGATGCCGAACAATGTCTCTCGATAATATAACAATTTACAGAACTTGGGAGTGGACAAACACCAATCAGCAAGTATACGAAAGCGACTACCTGCTCCTTCCCCGCGTCATCATAGCGCCTGGAAGCGATTGGAGACCCGAGAACAAGAACAACTATTATCGGATTTGATATTTGAAGTTGCCTTTGTTGTAACCTATCCGCATTCAATTCACATCGCATCACTGTGAATATTGATCATGTAGCATAATAAACTTCATGCATCGAAAACATCTTGCTGGCAGCATTATCTCACATTGCCATAGCAATCGAAGTTCTGTAATGAAATAAAAAAAGACAGATAGAAGTCATCCAAGGAATAGTAGTTGCACTGAAAAAAATGTATAGATGATGGAATTAGAAGTTCATTTATCCGGAAGGTATCAAGTCGGGCAGGTGGGAGCCGCTGCCACCATGCAGTGCATGTAGACGGTCTCGTCGTGGAACAGCGTTAGGACCGGGTCGTCATTGAGGGGCTGGAATAACGATTACTCGGGCTGACAACCCACTCCATTCGAAAGCACTCGGACAAAATGGCAACAAGTACCAAATATAGGTAAAGAGTGTTGCTATT
This sequence comes from Pristionchus maxplancki, assembly GCA_900490775.1. Lineage (NCBI taxonomy): Eukaryota > Metazoa > Nematoda > Chromadorea > Rhabditida > Neodiplogasteridae > Pristionchus > Pristionchus maxplancki. The sequence continues at coordinate 222,837 of LS589398.1, forward strand.
ATATTGTGAGGCGCACAAGAGCTTAAAAAGCGCCAACCGTGATCTCGTATCCATAATAGTGCGTTTCCGCAGGTTTCGGCGGGTTGGCCGAGCCGATAACCGTTTGCTCGGCCACCTGCTTGCCGAGCCACACGCACCGCATGCCGGCCACCGCGCGCTCGCCCCGGCCGTCAGCCAATCTGAAATTATTATTAATAATTAATAATTAATAGTAATTAACAATAGTAAATACTCAAATCATAGTGTATCGTGGAGGGCACGTAATCTTGAAGGAGTCCGCAGTAACAGGTACATTGTGTTGGCCGGGCTTCACGAGCGGATCGAACATAATTCTTTCCGGATTACAAACATCTAAAAAGGTTAATCTTTGCATGGCTTGTAATACGAAAATAGCTAATAATTGCTTACTCGAATAATTTTTGAGCAGCTCGTGGAGTTCATTCATCGGTATGCCAAACTTCTCTCGAGATCTGATCTTGAGCACGAGCGTTTCGTCTTTTTCATTCGTTAGCACGCTCTGTAATCGTTTGTGAACCACGCGTTCACTCTCTGATAGTTAGTATACTCACTCCAATGCCTGATTTTGTTTCCAGAAAGAACTCGCACGATAAATGGGATTCCCCATAGCTGCCAGCGATTAGATCTGGAACGACTCATGCAGGATCAGGTTACTTCAAAATATAAACTTTTCTGAAACGGGCCGGCATCAGGGCCAGAGAGTTGGCCTTGACTGTAGCACGATTCCAGTTCGTATTGCTTATTGTTGCCTCGGTCAACCTGCAGGTCCAGCGAGTGCTCATCATAGTTGGCCTGCATGACGATGCGCAGCTTGTGCGCGTGATAGAGCCTGAAGAGTGTCAACAATGGTGCACGCGGGCGACGTTTACCAAATCGCCAGAAGCACCTGGCAGCGTTCGCCGCCGAACGCCGTCTCGTTGTAGGGTACGAGACGCTGCGTCGTAGTGAAGACGTCGCACCCGGCGTTCACGAGGCACAACTGAATGGAATAAAAAGGGATGTAAAAGCCCCATCCTCATTTTCCATAATTGACCGATTGCAAAATGGCAGTTTCCACTCGGCTTTTGCTTGAACAAAATGTGGTTTTCTACGAAAAAATTCGGCACTGCCGAAATTGACGAAAGAATATCGCTCCAGGTATCAATCAATGCCCGCTCACCCGCTCCTTGCAGAGGCTGTAGTCGAAGCGGCCGCCCGCTGTCGACAATCCGACAAGCGAACACCACACGAGAAGTAGCATGTGTGACATCTGAAAGGAAAGCCGATTCATCTATTTTCCCATTCGAATCGCTCTTCTCGAACCTGTTCCCTCCAGAGGAGAGCTTTCGATGATCAAAACACGTGAGCGATGGAGTGAATCGACGATGATGCCGAGCCGTTTTTATAGAGGAAACGGACAATGTTTAGGCGATCAATTTTGAAAAGTCGTAGAAAAGAAGATTGGAACGACTAGATTAGATGTTGCTATATCACTTTTATTAGAATTTTATTCATAGAATACGCCACGAGGATCACTGCGCTTTCTGCGAAAAGTAGGCATTCTTCTCGTTTTTCGTTCTCTTGAGAAGTTATGAGGAGTGCGTTCGCTGTCTAGTACAATTGACACCAGTGAGAATGGAGGAGAATATGTTGAAGTGTTTTTGTCGTCAAGCGTAGTCTACGTAAGAATGACCACTCACGAAATATTGAGAAGAATGATCTTGTTTGCATGAGCAAGTCTGGAAAGTCGGTAATTTTTTGGACGATTTGAGTTCGAATAATGTGAGATCGTTATCGTTTGTGTGAAACTTTCAAGAGCTAAGCAATAATAATATTATTCATTCAAGGCAGGTTTATTCTGAGGACTGGCACACAGGGGCGGACGGTTGACAGAACGCGTAGAATGTTTGATTATGGTAGTAAACTTCAAGCCTGCCAGTTCCTCGGAAGGGCTGAATTATAATGAACAGTCCTTAGGTAATATTTTTGTTTTTCTTCTCTTTTTCTTGTATCTTCGAAATCCTACCGTGACCACGTATCCATAATACGGCACATCGTCCTCTTTTCCGATGCGCTCACACTTTATCGAGTCGACTTGACGCTCCTCTGAGCCGTCTTTGATCCTGGACAAAAATCTTTATCGGTCTTTCCTCTTTTCACTCAAATCCCTCAAAACCGACATCATATCGTGATCGTAAGGAAAAGTCACGGCGAATTGATAGTCTGCATGCACTGATATACGACCCTGCTTCTCTTCCTCTTTGTTGAACAGGATAATTGTCGGATCGCAAAGCCCTGTTGCGAAAAAGGTGACAATGTTCCTAGTGTAAAAATACTCACATTTATAGGCCTTGATGAGTTTGTGGATTCGTGCTTTCGGCATTTCCAGATACTTGTTCCACTGGAGCACCAGCATGAAACTCGTAGTGCTTGCAATTGTTGGCACCATCTATTTTCGTAAAATAAATGAAAAAAAGAATATATTGTCACTTTATTCTTCGCTGTCTCGATAATGAATTCGCAAGTTGTATGGAAGCTCCGTTGTTCGCTCTTTATCATTTCTGAAATGTTTTTCTTAGAATTTACAAATAATAAATGGTGCACCTATGGTGTAGTTCTCGTTGCGCCTGCTCCCATAATTGCAATTCATCAAACTGTGTTCCTTTTCCCAATTAGTGCCCACCACCTTCAGGGTATTCTCGTAGCTGGTCATGAATTTTGTTTGGATTGTCACTCGCCATTTTCGCTCCGAAGCGTAGGGCCTGAAAACATATTTTTAGGTTTTTAATCTGGTAGATTTCCTTACCAAATAGCAAGCAGGGCCTGGCACGCCTCGCCCCCGTAGTTGTAAGGCACTAGACTGTGCGTATTCTTCGTAATTTCGCTGCTGCATCCCTCGTTCACCAGACAGAGCTGGCAAAATTGTTGCGAAACTCATAATTTGAAATTTAAAATAAACTTAAATTATTAATTATGAGACCTCACCCGCTCCTTGCACAGTTCGTAGTTGAAGCGGCCGGCCACGGGTCGACGAGCGGGGGCCTCAGCATTGACGAGCACACAGCAAACAATGAGAAGAAGAGGCGTAGTGGACGGCATCTGAATAGGATTGAACTGTTTTGAAAACACTGTAGACGTCTTTGATCGATTAAACAGGGGCACTCAGCAATTGATACCTGTTCGCGATCCAATGGGCTGCTAAGAAACAGACTGAGCAGAACTGTAATGTTTGCAAATGAATGGTGGTGAATTTTCACCCATCTTATAGCTCTGGCTGATAACTAAATCTCACGGTGATTGTTTTCGAATTTGATCCAATTGCACAGCTTGAATGGTGTGAAAACAACGAAATACGCAAATCACACTCTAGTCTATGCCTCTCATTCAATCGATAGTTGCGACCCTTCCTTATCTCCTTGGCAGACACTTCTCCCTCTCCTCTTCGATTGTTCGTTATCAGACGAGGAGGAGGGACTAATAGGAGGCGAGAGAGTGTGTGAAATCGAGAGAGTGGAAATTGTTGCTGAGAGAAAAGTGCTATGCAAGCTCTCACGGGTTTCATTATGGTCTTTCGCCCCGGCGCTCACCTTTGCTAAGCACTCTGAGAATTGGATAGATTGTACTGAAGAAAGATCTATCATTGATTCATTTATTTGAATCCGAGGTTATTTCTCGTCTGAACCATATTTCATCGCAATTTGCAACGTATCGTCGCTTCTTTTTAGACAAACATCATCATTATCTTATTGAACTTGAGTTGGCCAGTTCGGCCATCCTCGAATGTATTTTCATGTTGCATTCTAATTACATGCTTTCTGTCACTATAGTGATATTCACACAACCCTTAGAATATTCTTTCCAGGGTTTTCCAGGGGCAATTTTATGTCGCGCTTTAGCGTGTCTCTGTGTCGCGAACTTGCCTCCACCTTTGAACTACCATTCTCTTTGCAGGGTACATCTAGCCACTCTCCTCAACCATGCCAGCCGAGTGGTACACGGGCGGGCAGGCGCTCTCGCTCGCGCTCTTTTTCTCGGGTTCGTTGGAGTAACAGAACAATTGGAAAAATACACGTGAAAATAGCTCACCTTGCCACTGCAATTCTTCTGGAGAGGGGGCTCGCAAACAATATTTGTTGTTTATTACGCAGACAAGTGCTCGGGATATTGAAAGCGGGGCACTTGAAGTGCTTTTCTTAGAGGTGTGAAACACATCCGAAGCTTACACTACTTTGAAATTCCACTAATATTCAAAGAATGTCTATAAAAACGAACCGTTGACACCTCATCTAGATCGGCGCTCAGAAAATTGCACTGGTTAAGTAAAATTGCGTTGTTTTGTGTTCCAGGAATCGACTTCGCCGTCAACATGTTCGGACTCGCGTGGAACGGCAAAGAGTTCTCGATGCAGAACCTCGAGCATTGGTTAGCAAATGGAATTCGAAATGTAGATAGCCGTCTCTTCATTCCGTATTCTTTCTCCGACTCTCAACCTAACGAGTGAGAAAGTGAAATGAAGAATCGGCGACCAATATTTCCCTCTTTAGAAACGCATGAGTAGCGTTTGGTTGCGATGTCATTCGATCAACACTGATACGAAGAGCCGGAAATCCGGAAAATGTATCTTTTAAAATGATTCAAAATGAATATTTCAGGTTCGAACTCTCCAAGTACGACTTCTTCACCTTCCCTACCGATTTTTTGGTGCGTACTCTCTTTTTTCTTGTATTCTGAATCAATCAAAGCGCCAACATTTTCTGCCGATTCCGCGTTATCAGAAAAGTGGGCAATCTTGTATGGACATCGGGGCGCAATGAGAGAGAGACACTAGAGGCACGGTTATCAGTGCTGGAATTCTTATCACGATGGGGAGAGAAGCTAGTCCGAGGGAAGGGATGTGAGTATAGAATGTGTGGATGGAAGAATCGATAGAATGCAAATGAAACACAATAGAAATGAGGACAGTCAGTGACTAGGATTTTGAACACGCATGGAGTACTAAGATCTGTGACTGTCTTACCGAACGGTCTCATAACGGAATCAAGAGTATCAGCAAAACAAGGAAATGTGGACTAATTCCAGTTAATGGCGCTCATTCGCTCCGTCATTCTCATCGGTGGCGGATTCGCCCTCTGGTTGTCGCCCAATGGAACGTCCGCCGTGGCGAATAAGGTGAGACTCCTGTATTTTATACCTTTTTGTTGTCGAAGATTCATTGTATTGTTTTTTCCTACGGATGGAGGCAATTACTATTGAAATGGCTAATCGTTCGAGAATAAGTCATCGTGAAACATACTTGATCGGTTAATGTTTACGCCAAAATCATCTAAATTGCTGACAACTTAATGTTTAAAAATTATAATTTCAGGTCACCAACGTCGTATTCGCTGTGATGCTCATTATCCTGGCATTCGCTCCCTCCAAACTGCTGGCCTTCTACGAGGATCCCCAGGTGCGGTGTAGCGGTTTTTGAGATCTGTATAAGGGCTGTGCTCAGAGAAGGCGAGAGAGCAGGCGAAAATGAGAGAGTAGTAAAACTTTTTGCACAGATCCTCTAGATCTGTACGTACCGTATAGACGTCAATGATTGTTGTTGAAAGTGAAACGAATAACACTTTGACAAAGACTTGTGTGTTCTCATTGACGCTGCGCAAAAATATTTAATATCATTGATGCTTTCAAAAGATTGATTTCGTTTCCGTGCGGACATGATCTGACCATTTGGCGCACAGCATTTTTGATTGACAGCTCTCTCTCATAACATGCCTGTCCTCAACTCTAGCCTTTGCTATCACGTGCAAACCCTGTCCTCTCTGGGCGCTAAAACTGTTTTCTCGGTAATTCCCTGTCATTCCGGCTCTTATCAGTGCGATAGTGCGTCGCTGACAGAAAAGAGGAGAGATTGCTTGCTAGGCTGAAGTCGAAAACAGATTGTGAATTGGTCATGATCTAGGGACTGTCGAGATTCTTGTGCGAATGAAAGAGGGAATTCATTTTATTAAGTCAAAACTAGGCAAAACAAAACATGTACCAGAACCATACATCACCTGACTGAGAGAATTTTCAGGTCAAATTCGCGGTCGGCGACTGGATTCTGATGATCTGGTGCGTGCTCGCGTCGCTGTTCGCGCAGGTGCGACGTTTACCACCCATCACATCACCAATTCGCATTTTTGTCGATTTTTCGACAGGCGACGTTTCCTATTTGAGTCCACCACTTAGTACACCTTAGATGATCTGGTCGTCGATCTTCACGCGCGTCAAGGAGGAGCCGGCGGGCACCGGGGACGAGCCGATGTTCGGGGACAGACAGTACGAGGAGATGATGAGACAGGTAAAATCGATAAAGGGTACGGTAGTCAGGGTTCGGGGATGGTACGGTAGGTACTGCAACAGGCGAGAATGGTACGATCGGGCAGTGCTTCAAGGAGCCATTAATTACTGCAAGAGTGAGGCAAATTGGGGGGAGGGGGAGGCGAGGGGATAAAGTAATGCATTTCTTTATTCCTGAAAGCGTTTTGGAACCATCTTGGCGTGGCGTAAATTGCTGAGAAAGCCAGTCACAATTATTAATTTATTTTCCAAAACTTCAGCTCTTTCCATCGTTTTCCACTCTCATCTCACCTCATCAACCCTTTGTGAAACTCAATCGGAATCGTTGCAAAGAACTTTGCGATTGCAGGATCGAAAATTGTCGAAGAATCAAAGCTAATTCGATAGTATTTCGAAAATATTTTGAATAATACATTTCCAGCAAGAAGAGGAGAAAGCGGCCAAGCAACGTGAAACCTTCAATCTCCTACTCCGGTTTGTAGTTTGATCTTTGATCTTTGATCTTGATCCCAGCTATTTTTAGTCTGTTCGGCTACATGGGTCGCGAGTGGCGCTACTACTCCGTCGCCTTCCTCTTTCTCTTCCTCTACTCGCTGTGTGAGGGCGACGAGGGCGACGTTTCCCACTCGATACACCACCGACATTTGATTCTAGTCGATTTTTCGACAGGCGACCTTTCCCACTGACCACACCACTTGCAGCTCGCGTGTTCATTCCCTTCTACACCGGCGAGGTCATCTCGTCTGTCTTCGGTGCCCAAGCAGGATACGATAAGCTGCACAGAACCGTCGGCATCATGGCCATTCTGTCTTTCTCCGGGTTAGTAGTATGATCTTTGATCTTTCTAGTTTGATCTTTGATCTCTGATCCCTTCCAGAGCGCTGTTCGGAGGCATGCGCGGTGGCATGTTTACCTACTCGCACATGCGAATCGACCGAAACATCCGCAACGATCTCTTCCGATCTGTGACCAACCAGGAAATCGGATTCTTCGACGCGAACAAGACTGGTACGGTGGTGGTTACGGTAGGGCTAACGGTTGGGGACGAGAGTAGGTTACGGTACCGGCAAATTATCGATCGGATTCACAGGAGAGATCACGTCCCGCCTCACCGCCGATTGCCAGACCATGTCCAACACTCTGTCGCTGTACATGAATGTGCTGACGAGAAATATCACCATGCTTGTCGGATCGCTCATCTTCATGTAAGCATTAAAAATGAAGTTCTCGTCGTTTTTTGGACAGGCGACGATTCCCCATTGTCGCACACACAACGTTCACCTTAGGTTCACCCTCTCGTGGCGTCTGTCCATGATCACTTTTATCGCCGTGCCCATCATCTTCCTCGTCTCGAAGGTGTACGGAGTGTACTATGATGTTCGTTGTTATTTATTATTTGTTATAACCCTGAAAAAACAACAGAAAAAACTAATTTGCCGCGCAACGACTAAAGGTTTGCGGTTTGGTTGAGTTTCAGCCGGGTAATTAAACAGTGAGTATAGTGAAGGGTTCAATGGTCCTTCGATTGAGCGTGTAAAAACCCAATAATACTCCAGAAACTCTCCGAGGAGACGATGCAGACGGTCGCGCATGCCAACGACGTGGCTGAGGAGGTTCGTTTATTTTCATTCTGTAGTTTGAACCTCGTCGTTTGTAGTTTGGCCATTGTAGTTTGATCGTTGTAGTTTGTAGTCTGATGAGACTCTGATCTAATAAATTTAGGTGCTCTCATCAATCCGAACCGTCAAGTCCTTCGCCTGCGAGAAGTACGAGTCGCAGAGGTGAGGAATTGAATTATTACGTTCTTAGGGTAAAAAAAACAACTATTAAAATTACCTGCGAGCTGTGCTTCTTGGAGTAAGCATGAAACAAGTTCGAAAATCAAACCTGAACTCTTTTCAAATAATATTAAATATTTAAATAATTCAGATTCCTCGGTTTCCTCGACGAGACGATGGCCGTGGCGACGAGGAAGTCGATCGCGCACGTCGGATTCATCTGGACCTCGGAGGTTTGTACTCGATTTTAAAAAATAAATGAAATAAATTCCATAAATGGCAGTAGCTCCGTATTTACTCTGACACTATGATCAAAAACGCTGATAGAATGGGTTTATGACATGCATATTCGAACAGCACTTCACATTGATCAGGGCGTCGGAGGTCTAACTATCGTTCTTTTGCATCCGCTTTCTCATTTCTTGTGCCCGCTTAGACGACTTAACATGCAGAATCTTCCATTATCATCGAAACTTGAGGTCCTCCAAATGGGCATTCTCACTGTGGTGCTATGGCATGGTGGTCATCTAATATAGATATCCGCCGTATCAGAGCCTATCTAGGAACACTGCTCATTTTCATAACGTTGTTGTACCCTGAAACGCCATGCGGATGATGGATATGGCCTTTCTAGGTCCTCCAAATGGGCATCCTCACCGTCGTCCTCTGGTACGGTGGTCATCTCGTGATCCTCGGCCAGGAAGACTCGGGACTGCTCGTATCCTTCCTGCTGTATCAGTTCCAGCTGGGAGAGAATCTGAGAGTAAGGTCTTCTTCAAATAAGAAATAAGAAGTTCCTAATGAGAGTGACTCTTAGAATATGACTGGTAGAATAACGTCGGTTATTTGTAATTATCGCGAAATTTTTTTTACAGGAACTCGGAGAGGTGTGGAACGGTCTGATGCAGGCTGTCGGAGCTTCCAGAAAGGTTATTATTTATTTATTTTGTTGTTTTTCGAAATGTTAATAATAATATTTTTCCAGGTCTTCGAGTTCATCGACAGAGACCCGAGAGTGAAGAACACCGGCACGAAGAAGCCCGAGGTTATTATTTGCTTTTTTTAACCAAAACCTTTCTCGACAAATTGAGGTTTCCTCTTTATCTCAATCATTGTAGAAATTGTGAAACCTATCCTAAAATGCAATTGGTGGGGAAGGGAATTTAAACCAATAGGCAACTGTGTTTTGTCTAAGTTATCAAATTCGGTCAAGTTCTCTTTTCCAAATAGAAAAAAACTCCAGAAAATGACTGGCCGCATCGAGTTCAAGAACGTCAAGTTCTCCTACCCCATCCGACCCGACCTGCCAATTATGGAGGTATGAGTTATTAATTGATTAATTATTCATTAATTAATAATTATTAAAGGACATCTCCTTCACCGCCGAACCCGGACAAGTCGTGGCGCTTGTTGGTGAGTTTGGAGAGATCAAAGATCGTTATCGATCTGACTAGAGTCTTTCTAGAGATAAGAAATCAGAGATCAAAGATCAATCTTTCAGGTCCGTCCGGATCCGGAAAGTCGTCGTGCATCGCTATGCTGGAGCACTTCTACGAGCCGACTTCTGGAGAGGTGAATTCTTTTTCTCGCATGTTTTGGATAGGTAACAGTGAAAAACTTAAAGGAAATGTAATAAGATAGGGAGAAAAACGATGAAATGAAGAAAAAACACATTTGAAGGTGCTGATCGACGGAATCCCGGTTCGCGAGTACGACCACAAGTTCCTGCACAACAAGGTGATCTAATTTAATGCATTTTTTAAAAAATTTTATGCGTTTTTTAAAGAACGTTGCAAACATTGATTGAAAGAGCTTGCATCTGTAAGTGAAGTAGATCAATTGAAACATAACACACACAAGCCTTTTCCCTGCGATAACAATGAGTAGTAGGAGGTACTTCTATAATAGGGACGGCTTCGTAAGAAATCGTCTCTTCATTTCGCGTACTATCTCACCGGTCAGAGAGGCGAGAGAGCGTGCAGAATGGAGAGAGTCATATCATCCCTATTCTATAATGCAAAATCCCTTCAGGTCGCCCTCGTCGGTCAGGAGCCCATCCTCTACGCTCGCTCCGTCACGGAGAACATCGGATACGGTGAGTCAACAACAACAATAACAACAATAACAGCAATAACAACAAAAATAACAAAAACAATAACAACAACAACAAACACTCCAGGCATGGACCACTATGACGACGACATGGTGCAGGACGCGGCGAAGATGTCGAACGCGCACACCTTCATCATGGACACGACGGACGGGTATCTGACGGACGTCGGCGAGAAGGGATCGCAGATGTCGGGTATGTTGTTGTTGTTGTTTTGATTGTGTTGTTATTGTTTTGCCCATATTGTTGTTCTTTTCCCTTTTTTGCTAGCTTACACTAAAAACTAACAGCTTTAGCATCATTATTGTCTATTCTATTTGAAAGCAAACCACGGCTGTATTAATATTTCGGCCCTATCAATGACTAACGACGAACTATAAAACATATTGAGTAAACTACTTCAGGCGGACAGAAACAGCGTATCGCCATCGCTCGCGCGCTCGTGCGCAACCCCGTCGTGCTCCTGCTCGACGAGGCCACCTCCGCCCTCGATTCCGAGTCCGAACACCAGGTTTGAATTTTATGCTGCCCCGCCAAATATTTTAAAATTCTCAAAAAGTACTTTTGCGGACTTTTGCAAGAGGACTTGCAAAATATGCGATATTATTGGCGCCAATTCAAAATTTGAAAATTTGCCAGGTGCAAGAGGCGATCCAGAAGAATCTGAAGGGCCGCACCGTCATCCTGATCGCGCACCGACTGTCGACTGTGGAGAACGCCGACAAGATCATCGTCATCAACAAGGTACGCGGGGAGATGTTTTCCGGGAGTTGTTTCTCCATTTCGCGCACTCTATCACTTGTCAGAGAGGCGAGAGGGCATGTAGCAGAGTCGTTGTGACTTCTTGGTGTTTCAAATAATTTCGAAATGTAATTTCTCTTGAAGGGCAAGGTGGAGCAGCAGGGCACGCACAGTGAGCTCCTAGCCATTGAAGGCACGTACAAGCAGCTGGTGCAGCGACAGATGATGAGTGAGTGAAAATGAATTCTAGTGAGCATTTCGAAAATGATTTGACCATTTCGAAAATGAGGTGACCATTTCGAAAATGAGGTGAGGCAACGATCGTACAAAAAAATGCTAACAAAATGTACAAGTAGCTGTTGCAGCGACAGATGATGAGTGAGTGAATTGGAGTAAGACTCGTAAGCTTGAGCGCTTTATTGATTTTTGATGACGAGCAATTCAAACAACAATCATGGAGAGCAAATTTCGCCACTTTTTCTCATCATTGAAACATATTTATCAAATGACTCGAACATCTTTTCTCCTAATTGAGAGCCCCCACCAGCGACTATTATTTCCACCGCGTATGATACTCGATCCTTTCAAATCTTATTCTTTTTAGGGAACTTTTTAAAAGTGTTTCTAAATGTTCCCTCAGGCGGCGAGATGGACATTCCTCCTCCTCGTCCTCCCAGCTCCGTCGTCTCTCCTCAAGCGAGAAGCATCGCCGGAGGATCGTCCGTGGGAGGCAACAGAAGACCGACTGTTAGGTACGATACTTGGAGTATTGTAGGCGTACTGAAGCAGCGATTTGAATACTGTAGATAGGAACACATTCTTATCAATTAGAGTGCCTCATTTCTTGGGGGTCGGAGGCACAACACCCGCTACTGTTGTTTAGGGATCTGTTTTTGTAGCGGCGATTCGGACGTGGAATCAATTCAGAATATGGGAACTGTTTAAAACATAAGCTTCAGAAACTCACCCTCCACCTCGCTCGCCCCTCAATCCTTCCTCGGCACTTCGTTCTCCACTTCTTATCTGTGAAGAGACCGTATCGAGCCGTCGAATATCTTCCGGCAATTATCTTTTCCCTCCACAGCCTCAGACGAGAGCTCCTACCCACTTGACGTCTATCGATTCTAACCTTGTTTTCACTCCTCTAATGCTGTTATTTAGCTCTCATCGGCATCATTTCTTCAGGTTCCTTCGCCGGTTTTCGTAATAACTGATTGAGTTCGAATGCGAGTCTTTTCCTTCAAAAGAGACCCGTATTCCTGCTCTACTAACTAATAACTCCCGTTTAGTCTGATGAGTGTAGTAAGTTGTTGTTAATGCATGCGTATCTTTATCGTGTTGGATAAATTATGGATTGAGAAGGGGCACTTAACCTCAGCATTGACGTGATCACCGATGTTCGCGTGGGTACACTTGTTAGGCTAAGCTACAGGCGAGGTGCAGGGGCATGGGTGCTCAGATAGTGCAAGTGACCTTGGCCACGGTCTTCTCGACGTTGTCGACGGTCTTGAATCTGAAGGCCGAGGACGAGCACTCGATGGGGTTCAACAGCTGAGTCTCGACGTTGACGCTGTCGACGGCCTGGAGTGCACAGCGATGAAATGATTAGCAATCCCATCGATTCTACTTTCGAATTTCCCGTAAATTGTCATCTTCTTTTGTCATCTTTGGGAAAGGACGATACTTGATTTCACTGTGAAACACATTTTGATCTCTCGAACTACAACTCACCAGAAGGTTTCCCATCTTGCATGAGAGATGGTTATCCACTGCCACTGCCGTCTTCTGAAGAAATTGGTGTATTTTTAATTAACTAATTAATTAACCAACATTGAGATAGCCGTAGTTGCAGCATGAATAGCCGTCGCACGCATACGGGGGCGGAAGAGTGCACTGGAGCTGCTAAATATGTTCGCATACGTGAGGTGAAAGACAGTATAACCTCATTTCGCGCACTCTCTCACCAGTCAGAGAGGCGAGATAGCGTGCAGAATGAAGAGATTCATTTCTTGCCAAGCCATCCCTAGTATAACCCTACCTGGCCCAACACCACACTTGCACAGTAGATCACACCGAGGTACAGGAGCATTATCGATTCGTCTTCTCTCGGAGAGAGAACGGATGAAGACTGAAGACTAAAGCCGGATTCGGCCGAATTTGGGAGAAGAGGCAATCGGTGTCCTGGATACGAGAGAGATCTCCGGGAAGGTTGGGCGAATAAATAATCGCTCTCTCACTTTTGCGTTCTCTCTCACCGGTCAGAACAGGGAAAGAGCTCGCAGAATGAAGAGACGCCAGATGAATTAGTGAGGGAGGAGAGGAGAGAGTTGGACGACTAGGTGGATGGCCTTTTGGGCTTGACAGAGACGAGAAAGGCGCTAGGAACAGGAACGAAATCGAAATCAATCAAGTTTCGAATGCAAGTTTGAGTCACAGTGAAGCATCCATTCTCTATAGATCATTCGTGTGTAATAACAGCATGCATCTTTATCGCATTGGATCACTCACAAAAACAAGAAATCTGTGAACCTACGGTAGGCCACAATGGTAAAGCGGTACTGGGGAATAGTGAAGACAATTCGGCACGCGTCTCTCTCGTTTCGAATGCTCTTTCGCCGGTCAGAGAGACGAGAGAGCACGCGAAATGAGGAGAGACGAGTGCCTAATTGTCATCACTAAGCAATGGAAATCACAAGAGGCAAGTGATCTTCTCCACGGTCTTCTCGGGATTGGGCGCGTCCGTGTATTTGTAGGTGGAGTCGTCGTTGCACGTCAGCGAGGTCTTCGCGGCGGACTCGACGTCGTCGCTGCCGACAGCCTGAATCAGCGTACATTAAGCTATTTTTGATTTGGATTACGGTTTGAGACGGAAGAGAACTCGATTTTCGTGATCGAAATGGACAACTACTTACCATCAGATTGCCCATGCTGCACGAGAGTTGCTTGCAGCCCTGCGCGTTGACCTCCGTCGTCTAAATTAATTAATTAATTAGTAATTATTAATTAATTAATTAATTAATTAACTAATTAATTGGCACAAATTCACTCACATTGAGGTAGGAGTAGTTGCAGCAAGCGTAGGCGCCGCACGCGTGCTCGGGCGGAACGGGGCACATCGCGCAGGCTGAATGAGAGATCATCAATGTGACCCAAAGAACTCTAGCGTCTGACCCAGCGAACACCTAGTCCACAGTAACCGCACTGGAACCAAGAAAGATGACTCACCCAGAGGAGTTGTCGTAGGCGTCGTGGGTTCCTCAGTAGTGGTGGGTGTAGTAGTGGATGTCGTTGGTTCTTCGGTAGG
>LS589398.1:237196-269945 GCA_900490775.1 Pristionchus maxplancki
GTGGGTACGGTAGTGGTGGGAGTGGTAGTGGGTACGGTAGTAGTGGGTGTGGTAGTGGGAACGGTACTAGTGGGTGTGGTAGTGGGTGTTGTAGTTGGCGTAGTAATGGGCGTAGTTGTGGTAGTAATGGGTGTAGTAATGGTAGTAATGGGCATGGTAGTGGGTCCCGTGGTGCCGGATCCAATAGTGGTCGCGGTTCCGGCGGTAGTTGAATTCGTCGTGGTACCCGTGGTACTGGGGGTCGAGGGTGACTTGGCGGTAGTCTCTGAATCCTTGAAATCCTTGTTGACGGTCGTGGTCGGCGTGGTTGTGGCATCAGGCGCCGCCGTGGTAGTCGGCGTGGTAGTCTTGGTGCCACCATGAGTTACATCCACTCCGCCAGAGCCCTGGTTGGGTCCCTTGGGGTTGTTGCCACTACCACCGATCACGCTGTTCCACTGTTTGAATCCATTCGGGCAGGATCCGCCGGCCTTCGACTTGCGGAAGATCACTGAGCCGGTCGGGTTGCTGATTCCGAGCCCGAGGTTGGAGCAGGCCGTGGCGTCTGAAGATACGGAGAATCCGATGCAGGAGGGGTCCTGGGAAGGATAAAGTTGGATATTGGAGCCAAAACAAGATTATTGAATCTCACCTTCTCACAGCTGATCGAGCACTTCATGAGGTCCACGCCGAGAGAAGCGAGGGGGATTCCAGACGTGTCGTTTCGGACGTACGTCTGAAAATAATCTCTCTTTCAGGCGTAAGAGTAGCAGAAAGAAGAGTAAGATGAGAAGGAAGAAGAGGATGAAGAAAAAGAAGTCTTACCTGGCCCCACACCACGCTCGCGCAGTAGGTCAGCATCAGGAGAAGGCGCATTATCGATTGGCTTTTCGTCCTATTTGGGGGAAAGAAAGGAAGAAGGATGGGGATGGGAGGTGGATTGTCCGATTAATGGGAGAGAGAAGGGGATCCGTGGCTTGGATACGGGAGACATCTCGAGGGATATGAGGAGGAGAAGAAGAAGGATGGATGGATGGACGATTCGAGGTTTGATTGTTTGGTTCGTCAAGAAGGAGATGTATCAACTAAGATCTGGTGCAGATCTCTTTTCTAGTTCGTGCGCCACTTTACAAGTCTTTTCGAACAGAAAGGTTTTCAAGATTGGGTAAAAAATGATCTGATGTATTTATTTATCTCATTCAATCCCTACAATTCCGCTCGATGTGTACTCAATCCATAGCTCCATTGACTGTCGAGTTGAATGAAGTAGCAATCGATTTCCTTCTTTGAGTTTTTCTTGAGCGCTTGTTTGCTGAAGCTGAAATGAGGGGGTATTACAATACGAAATGAACGGTAAACTTACAAATCTTTGCCGATAATCAGCCGCAGAATGGGCGAGACTTTGCCCGTTTGCATGGCTATCCCAACATCGACCCATGGCGAAGAACAGAGGATGAATCTGAAGAAATCTTTTGAAAGTGTACAACTAACTGTCCAACTCACAGCGCAAAAGACAAATTCCCGGCACAAGTAATCCATTGAAGTGTCTCGAATTGGCTTGGAGATGTGAGAAAGATTATTGGTACGAATACAATTGCCATTCCTGCTGTCAGACCAAACGTGAGTAAGTAGACGCCGAACTCGATTTTCTGAAATGTGTGACAATAAATGTGATCAATGAACGCCGTTTCCTTCATCTGTAAAGCGGCTGCCTATGATCTTGCCTACCCTCATACTTGAAATATCACTTTCAGCTGCATTCTCAAACTGTTTCTCTCTCCTTTCTCTCGACTGGTCTCGTAGTGAGAAAGAGAGACAGAGAAAGGGTGTTTGAGGAATAAAGAGACTAGGATTGTCAGGCGAAACAGTCTTCTCCCTATTTTTCTTTCTACTCCCTGTTTTCGGATTGATCTACACGGATAGATGTTGAGCCCACCTTCATACTGCCCACATTCTCTTTCAACTGCACCCTCAGGCTGAGCGTGTACTCGTCCGGACATCTCTCAACATGGTGTGTCAGACGAGCAAGGCGAGTAGTGTTGTAGTGGCTGAGCCAGCGGAATAACTGCAGAAAAGAGGTTGAAGAAGGAGAAGAAACTAGGGAAAAGAGAGATGCAGACTAGTGATGACAAATCGGCACTCGTCTCTCCTCATTTCACGTGCTCTCTCGTCTCTCTGACCGGTGAGAGATCTTTTGAAACGAGAGAGACGCGTGCCGAAACGTCATCACTAATGCAAACGTACCAGCGCGCAACTTATTGTTGGCAACAGCGTTATGGCTTCAAAGAAGCAGCAATTTATTGTTCCTGAAATTATGAATTCGTTTCCTAATTCTTCGAATGGATTCACCTGTCACAATCAGATAAGCCGAGGCGTAACTACACGGAAGTGCGATGAGATTGAGAAGAATGGAAATGTGCAAGCGCGGGACTTTCTCGTAATCCGCGACGTAAAATGTAGCGAAAGAGCTGAAAACTGGGTCTTGAAAGGACTTACAAAGGTAAAAAATTCAGATAATTGCGTACCGTTCGATGGTCCATACCCACAGAATGAGAATAGCGTGGGAGTAGCTCGCTTGCCGAAGAATTGCCAGAAACGGAATAGGAGATTCGTATAATCCTGTTATTTCTCAGTGTGAAAATAAAACACAATAGCACGTGCCTGTGAACTGAATAATTCTCATTTCGTAGGGAATTGTCAGTAAGCGGCCGATTGCTCCGATAATCATTACTATGTACATTCCAGCTGTGAGAATGACGAAATTCAGGTGCATTGCCTAAAAGAGCCGATTGAAAAGAAAATACAAATGAACGAGCACTCTATTCTTCCAGAACACCACCAATCCTCGTAAATGCAGAGCATATCCGATTACTAGAGCAAAAATCTGCAAGAAAATTTTAGTTTTGATGATTTCTGAAGCGAGAAAACCTCGAGAACAATAGAGAGGTAGTAGAAGACTTTGCAGTGGTGAATAGCGTCCGACCGCACCAGTAGCATCAACCAGAAAGTGCGATTGTCGGGACTAACAACCGACAGTTGGTCTTGATCGGGATAAAACAAGCGGAAAGTCATAGTCTGAAATGCGGGGAAAGTGTGAGTGTTTTCTTTCGAACTAACGTTTGCACCTGCAGTTGAATCAAAGTGACTCGTATATCAGCGCCAGAAGAGTTATTTCATGATTCATTCCCAACGTTTCAGGGATAAAAACAATGGTAACTTCTGGAACAAGAAATGTTTAATATGTAGTCACGTGATACAAGCAAATCTGTAATCCCTTGAGGCTACAATGTAAGTCAGGTGATATCGTCTGGCACCTGAGCGTCATTTGAACAACAATTTCAACAACAACAAAAAAGAGCATGGGCTTTTTCGAAATACGTTAGTTCTCACGAGATAATGAAATTCTTCTCGTCAGAGTAAGTATTCTCGCTCTGTTCGCATAATTATTGGCTTACCTTATTCAAAGAATCTGTTTTCTTTTCTTATCTGGTTCCCCGGCCGAACCTAGAGAGAGAGGAACTCGTAATGAGTTCATGATACTGTGTTGTACAGTTGTACAGCTGACTATATCCACAAATCAACAATGATCAATGGAGCAGCTTAAAATATTTATCTTTCAATAGAGAAAATGAATCAGCGAAATGATTTCGAAATGTGGATTTGACGATGATAATATACTCAAAGGATGAAGCTATTCACTCTTCCCGAGCAGGTCAATTTCATATCTTCAGGAAGGTACGACAGTGCGACTTCGGTAAAGTCATATGGTGATTGCTCGAATTCAGACAAGGGAACAATCTGGAAAAGGTAACCGATCAGGGGGTGTGTAAACATTTCCGAGCTCTCATTTCGCAATGCTCTCTCGGCGATAAATTCGTAATCACCATCAATAACTCTAACTCTGGTTTCTCCCAACCACTGGTTAACCACTACCTCAACCACTGGTAGGGGAGTAGCCAAACCAGTGGTTGAGGAAATGGTCAATCAGTGGTTGGAGTAGTGGTCAACCAGTGGTCAGGGAAATGGTCAACCAATGGTCAGGGTAGTGGTTGACCGCTGGTTAGTATGTCACGTCGATAATAGCATGAGTTCCCTCTTACAGTAACCCATCCATACATGGAACGTCCATGTACGGTGTCCACATCCAAAAGGCAACCTCTAGTGAGATCGCAGTAAAGTGCAGAGATGCACTAGTCCAGTCAGAAGAGGGCCGCGGGAAGGGACCTTGTAGGCAAGGCGCGTGCTAGTCACGACGGGTAAGGTACCTGCTTAGTGGTCAACCAGTGGTCAGATATCAACTGGTCAACCAGTGGTTAGAGTAGTGGTCAACCAGCGGTCAGAAATCTAGTGGTCAACCAGTGGTTGAGGCAGTGGTCAACCAGTGGTTGGCTCAAGCTCCGCCCCTCTTTAGTGGTCAACCAGTGGTTGGGAGAAACCAGAGAAGAGAGTGCTGACCTGAGAGACTTGAAGTCATCGCTGCACGAAGATTGTTCAATTTTGAATTGTTTGTGGGGAAAAATATAAAGCAACAGGGCGCATGATCAATCCACGTTCTGCGTGTTGCGAAGAAAGAAGCATACCCGCTAGCGGGGATTCATTGTTCACAGGAAACAATAAGATGTACAACTTTTAAAATGTTTTATTGATGCGATTGTAATAAAAAATGAAATAGAGCAGAATGATGAGAGTGATTAATTCCGATGATGAATAATTCAGAATAGATTAGGGTCAGTTAACATCTCTCCATCGGGAAGGTAGCACACTGCAGTGCGAACGCTAATGGTGCGAACAGTGTCGATGTCTAGACCATTTTTCTCCTAGATAAATCGTCTAGACGGTCTACTCTAGACGAAAATGAGGGGAGTCTTTCCCTCTCCTTCTCTCCTCTCTTTTTGAGGGAGAGTGGTCAAGTCATTCGCGAATTCACTAGTCGATCGACCAGTCTCCCCCAAGATGAGGG
This sequence comes from Pristionchus maxplancki, assembly GCA_900490775.1. Taxonomy (NCBI): domain Eukaryota; kingdom Metazoa; phylum Nematoda; class Chromadorea; order Rhabditida; family Neodiplogasteridae; genus Pristionchus; species Pristionchus maxplancki. The sequence continues at coordinate 242,136 of LS589398.1, forward strand.
GAGAGAAGGGGTGGGAATGACTCCCCTCATTTTAGTCTAGAGTAGACCGTCTAGACGATTTATCTAGGAGAAAAATGGTCTAGACGTCGACACTGTTCGCACCTTCCACGTGACCTCCCATCTTTCTCAAAACTCCCTAGAATAGATTAGGGTCAGTTAACATCTCTCCATCGGGAAGGTAGCACACTGCAGTGATCGCGAACGCTAACGGGGAATGCTCGAATTCGGGCAGTGCAGCAATCTAAAAATACGAAATGAGTTTAAAAATTAAAAATGATTCTTTTATTTCATCATTTACCTGAGCTTTTATAGAGAATTCTTTGATCACAGGATAATTTTGGAATTCACGTATCCTTCCTGTTTTCTCAAATCTCCCTAGCAGCTCCACGTAGTCGTTGCACACCAATATGAAGCGCGACATTCCCTCGGCCTACAATTTCACTAAGATTAGGTAAAATGTTTCGGATAAATTTGCCAAATATCAAGGTTCCACCTCAGTCAGATTGATCAACAACTCCTGCATGAGACAGGGCGGACTGTGGATGAAGAAGATGAGACGAACGCCCTCGTTCTGAGAATGTCCACTTTTTTTAAAAAGAGCAAAAATAATTTCCTGAATATAAAAAAAACCTCATCCATCAGCGGTAGTATCATGCTCCTCTCTCGGCGCACGATTACACCCCGCTTCTCCAGCCACGCAGACTCAACATCCGTCATTCTCGGCTCTTGGAAGTAGATTGGCGCTGAGGGGTAACTGAAAATTAATAATAAATCAAGGGTACTGAATAGGATAAATTGGAAAAACTGCTGGAGGGAGAGAAAGTAAGAAACATTTCCTACAGGAAAACGCGGTATTCGAACCGGTGTTATTTTAATGAAAGTAGAACCTTTCAGCCACTCTAAGCGCGAGCGCTAGTTGAAATACGCCGAGCTCAAAGCGCCTGTCAAAGTGACCGTTGCCGTAAATGAGCACCTGATCAGGATTAATATTTATTATTTTGCAAAATGTTTTCATAATTTATTCACCTGGGCAACATGGTGGCCTCTTCTCGCCTTCTCCACTTCACGTCGTGTGAAGTCACTAAAAATCTTTTAATTCAAGAGGTCAATTTTTAATTCAGTCACAGCAAGTCATGGTGGTCTATCTTCTGGAATGCTCTTTGCATGCTCGCTTCGACGTTCTTCGCATATCCTCTGATATTCGAATTGGGCAGCGGGGAAACTGGAAATAGTATATTTTACTTGGTGTTCGGTCCAACTAGAATTGATTGAAATCGATACTTGCGAAGACAGTGTTGAGAATCTCATTTATCCAGAATCTAAGCCACGAGAAGAACATTTCTGAAATCATAAATATTAATTTTTCCTCGCTCACTTTGTTGTTGCCTGATGCCGTTGTACACATGGAAGGATGTATTATAATATAAATATCATTCTTATGAAAATCAGCGCACCTATGAAATACATTTCAGCATGGAAAGGTTCGTCGTTGTTGGGACTCTCGACGAACGACTTCTAGATGACATAGAGAACAACAACTTTTTCCATAGTATAATTATTCAATGTTTGTTTACTCTTAAATTATGCCTTCTGGAAAGGATTCATTTCTGAGCGTGTGCTAGGAGTGGAGTCTTCCACTAGTTGTAGCAACTGATAAACATCTCCATCTGGTGAAGACTTGAAAATGAACCCTTTGGAAGGGATTATTCTGTAGCAAGATTCAGGTAAATACGAGCAATGAAGTTTAGTCTAGCCGTTTAGATGAGGAACCTACTCAAAGCGATATAGTTGTTGAGTAACTATCAAGAATACTTTATCAGTGTGCAACAAATCAGACATACGCGTGTGATAGAAGCGTTGTGAAATAAGAAAAGATGATAGAAATATCTACGATGTCAAGCAAACATCCGGTAATATCAATTACAGAATCGTGCAGTGTCTCTTTAGCGCTTTCCCTTCCGGAAGATATCTCAGTGTTGTATTGGAAAAGGACAGTGGAAATGGCTCGAAATTGGGCAGAACAGCAACCTGAAAAATTAATTTTTTACTTTATAGAATCCCATCAAACTTACCTCAGCTTTCTGGCAAAACTGCTTGGATGCTTGGTGTGTTAGGTGTTTCTCATTTTCCGGCAGTTTAAATTGTTCCTTAGTCAATGTTCCGTAGATGTTACTGAGAATCAGGAAACGAGAAGAACCTCCAGTCTAAAATGAAAGAAATCTATAAAAATCGTGAAAACCATTCAGATTTGAGCGAAACATTACATCCAACTCGCTTCTGAGCAACTCCTCCATCAAGTTTTCCCAGCAGCCAACGATAAGGAAGACGAGTCGACAACCGTCTTTTGCACGCTGAAAGGATTATCCGCAATAGTACAATTAGCACAGATAAAACGTCTCTAGGATTAGAGTTCGAAATACGGGTAATCGTCTCTTCATTTTGCACATCCTCTCACCGGTCAGAGAGGCGAGAGAGTGCATAAAATGAAGAGACGATTACCCGTATTTCGAACTCTATCTAGGATACCTTATCCATCTTGGGCGGAATCATGCTAGTCTGCTTGAGCACTGTGACTCCATGTGCCTTGAGCCAATCGTATTCTGCCGCAGTCGAATTCGGTTCCTGGTAGTAGGTTGTGGCAGACGGATAGCTGCAAATCATTAATAGAGCACTAGGTCGGATGAGAACTATTACGCAATCTCTGACATAGCATTTGTCTCTCGCCTTGCCAATAAAAATATTTCCCACTTCTTGATGCGGGTTAATCAATCAACTCACATTTCGGCAACTTTGAGTGCAAGAGCAAGTTGCATCGCGCCTCTTTCCATGGGGCTGTTGAAGTTGCCGTTACCGTAGATCAGAATCTAAAATCGTAAAAAATTTCGATACTAAAAGAATAATTAATAAGGCCACCTGTTCTAACGGTCTTCCACGAAGTGCTTTTTTCACTTCCTGAAGCATCCAGGCACTGGAAATTGGAATAAGCAGCAATTTTATCAAATTTTATTTAAAATAACGCACAACAACTCATCCTTAGTCACTATCGCGAAAGCTCGATCCATAGTTGCATTCACGTCCTTTTCGGTTCTTTGCATGCGGTGATAATACGGATAGATGTTCCACCGATCTATAGTTATTTGATTACCAGGGTTGATGATCATTCAATGTGACGCAACGTACAGCTTCGATCTAATGTATTCGCTAAAAATGTCAGAAAATTGAAGTTGAAATTCCTGTAGATAAATAAGAAAATCCAGTAGAAATACGGGCCTGAAATCGGGGAATGAAAGATGAATCAACCAGTTTTCAACTCACAAAATAGATCGAACAAGGTCGCATAGACCTTCACGGGACTGAGGCGTCCCAACCAAGAGAAGTATTCATCTGAAAAATTTATTTATTGATATTTTCTTGTAGTTTCTTACCGATCTTCCTTTCTCGCTCTTCGATCTCCAGCGCCTTTTTAAATGTAGCACAATTACAGTAGAAACAGCCGTCGAAATTCAATGTGCTTCTGAAAATATCGATTTTTATTACAAATTAACAATAAACGTATTAACAACATGAATCACCTGTTGTTTTCATGCAAATTCAGTTGAGGTGCGATTTTAACTGAAAACTCGGAGCAGTTATAATCGTGAACAGCTTCGGCAATGGTCAATTCAGCAACTACATCGGAAGAGAGCTGGGCGGAGTTGCACATGGAGGCAACTGTTGAGATTGAAATTGATGGATCGAAAAAAATCTGAGCACCTGGTCTATGAACAATAACTTCTTTTCCGTTGTTCAATTCGGAGAATTGTTTCTGGAGGGTCTCAGAGGATACCGCACGAGGGACGTCGTTTAGCAGAAGCTGAATTAACAAATTTCGAATATTAGAAAAACTTGTAAAATGCTCACAAAATTGTTCACGCTACATCCAGGTAGTACTGCTGTCACTCCTTGAACCATCGGAACCCATTTGTTCGATTTATGGCATCTAAAACAAATTCTTGAATATGAGCGCAGAAAATCTTTTCATACAAATTTCTGAAACGTTTTCGGACTGCACTTAAAAAAAGACTTACTCGAATGCTCTGAATATGAGAAGGGGCGCGTGCTCGCACTCAAACTCGACGAATGCTACCTTTTTATCAGAACTCAAATCAAGTTCCTGAGAACCACATTACATTATGTGTCAAGATTCAAACGCTTACTTTTACAGTTGCGTACTCGTTGAGCTGATACCAACACATTAATTCTTCAATGGGAGTATCACTCAGGAAAATGAGTTTATGGCGGTTATCTTCGCCTGAAAGCCAATGATGGGCAATTTGAAAGCTCTAGAAATGACCTTGATCAATCTCAGTTTCTCCATTCAGGACATTCTGTTCTTCATGAATTGTCTCCATCGAATTCAGTCTGTGGGTTCTAAATATTAAATATTTCTTTAAAATAAATATTTTTTACAATCTGTCGAGTAATTGCTTCAGGTTATCATTTTTGGGCAAAAAGAAAAAAGGCTCATAAATTTAATATGGACAGACAAGGAATGATGAATAATGTAAACTCTAGCGAATGAATGCGAATAAATATAGAGCGTGCGTGATCCCAAACATCTGATTCCGCTGGCTGGGATTCTCCAAGAACACCAAGTGTGAATTTATTGTGATCAAGCGGTTCTCTTCACCTCAAAAATACCCACTGGAGCGGATCAAGCATTGCCAATCTTTACATTACGAAAAATGATTTATCGAACCGCGCACAATTACATCAATACATTATCATTTCATCCTCTTCACATCGCTCTTCTCGCAGTTACAACACACTTCGACCCTCTCATCATATTCCAGACGATCCTCGTGAACCTTTCCCGTCTCGCACTCAGATCGATAATCGACGGTGAAGTGAAGTCGAAGGGGGAGGTTGAACGGACGGATGGAGCCGCACTTGTCGAATCTGAAAAACACAAGTTAAAGAAGTTTGACTACTGAGACTTACCCCGGCTCTCCCTTGAGCAGAATGATGCTGCTTATGACGGCAATCTTGACGTGGTGACGATGGTATTGCACGCTGATTGAATCGCCTTTGTTCTGCACCATCGAAGCAGTCTTGTTAGTAGAGACGAGCCCCACACTGGTGTCGCCGTTGAAGGATTCCACCTGAATGTGAGATTGCACGAAAACGCTTCAACTTGGCCAAGTGTGAGCAATATGTGAAGTAATAATGGAGTGTTTATGTACGGTACTCAAATCACTCATTCAACGGGAAATTAATGGAAAAGAGTTACAAAAATATTAGGTGTGCGTGGTTCTCAGAGAAGTGTGAAGAGTGAATTTGTTGTACCTGTATCTTCTTTAGCGTGACTTCTTTATCAGCTTTATGGCGCAATTTGGAAGTTACTTTAGCAGAAAAGTAAAGGTTGGCGTCTCTGTTGTAAAGCAGACGGCCCTCAGCGACGGTGGGCTTGACAGGCTCCGAGTCGTCCAAAGAAGGTACGAACAGTTCTGAAATAAATAATGAGTAACCATCATACTTTCCTGTATTCAAGGCATAAGATGCACTCGACTTACCGTTGTGGTGAATCCTCTCGCATCCGTAGAGAAATGCGATTGCGAAAACGATTAATCCGGCGAGTTTCAAGTAGTCCCAAAATGTGGGCTGGTTATCTGAAGAATCGAATTTTTAAAACCAGTTTACAACACAACTCACTATTAGTAGCCATCTGAGAGCGACGACCAAAGTACTCGCGAGAGAAGAAAATAGGAGTGAATGAATGACCCGATCTTCACCACTTTGTCACCCATTTCTTGTCAGTTCTGAGTGATGAAACGCGCCCACTGGCTGGGATCGTTTAATAGCACAAAAATCTGAAGTAGATTGACAATGATGAGAGTTGCCGCCGTCAAGAAGTTTAAAGAATGTGTGAAACAATAGTGTTACATTATCATGTCCTGGAAAAAATTACCCAGTGGTAAAAATCTTTCGAAAGTACTACGGGTTTGAATCTTTTCATTCACAGCATTTTGCGCTTGTCATCCGGTGCGATACCGAATGATCCGCTCGAAGAGCTGTGCTAGAGCACTTCTGGATGTGTACCACTGACGAAATACTATGGATTACGTGCTACTCTGAGATTAATTGCGGAGAAAACCATGATTTGCACTTTAAATTCCAATTTTGTTAAATCTGATTATTTGATGATCTTCGTTCGAGGGATTATCCCATCGTTCATCCAATTATCCGATCGAATACGCACTTACCCACTCCCTATCCATGTTCAATGTTGAACCTCGCAATAGTTGTCTCTCTTCTCACAATAGTGACTGCACAGTCAATAAATTACGAGTCGGTATTCTGCACTAATTTCATCGATTTACGGACACCAACTGCCATTAAACTCAAGTACCAGAAAGTAGACGTTTTTTTCTTTTTTGGTCATCACATCTCGATTTGCAGATGGTCGAAAATTTGAACAAGGATAAATCATTGAGTGCGCAGCAGAAACGAGTGACAAGATTCATCGGAAAGAACTGGAAAGATCTTATAATAGCCAACGAAAAGGTAAATTCAACGCTGAGACAACACATGAGACGTCGTTACTAGACGTCTATTTCAGGGTCTTGTCAATCAAACAATTATTGAAGCGAGCAAACAATTGGAAGCACGTTCGAGAATTGTCTCTTATTTCAAAGGAATGTTGACTGAGATCAAGTCAAAGCTAACGACGGACGAAATGGAAAAAGTCAGTTTTTTAAAAGTTATGGATAATTTGTTTTGATTCAAACTACATAAATTCATATTATTTCCAGATCGAAAAGTTATTGTGGGACACCGATAAAGAAAACAAGCAATACGTCGCCAACTATTTTTTCAAATGGAAAAACGCAGCAATCAACACGGTTTGTTAATGTTGCACAATAATCATTTTTCGGATTATTTCAATTTTTCAATCTTGGTATATTTTGTTCAGATTTCGAACGAAAAGAAGAAACAAGAAGTCTACGAGATTATTTCCCAACGGGAGAAAACAGATGCATTCACCACATTCCTCTCAGACCAGAAATTCTGGATGCAAGGACGTGGATATAAAGGATGCTACTAAACAATAATTGGTTAAATATATTCTCCACATTTTTGAACCACCGCAAACATACCGCATACTGGGAGGTTGTTAAATTTTTTGAATGAATCATAATACTTCTTCAAGAGTTACATAACAAATAGTACGCAAATCACCCGATTCGACAACGTCGACGAACATCCGTTTCCATGCTCACCCATCATGATATGCCCTGTGATACCGTATACATTTATGTTATAACAGAATGAATATTGAAATGAATTGAATTAAAATTGTTTATCTGTTATCGGCATATTGCAGGAACAAACTGATACTCAAACTTCGACGATCCATGCGTAGTCTGATGCGATTCCGCACCGATTGACTCCTCTTCGCACTTTGCCGTATCCACCTTCTCCCCAGGCTGTCCCCCACGAGTTTCTTACTATCCAGTAATCTTTCCCTCCTTCTGTTCCATATCCGAAAGTGGAAACTACGTGGTCGACAGTATTCGGGCAGCGCGGATTGTCGTAGATGCCTGGTAAATTATTAGTTATGTAGTTTCAAGAAATCGTTTTGAAATAATTATTGTTTCTACCTCCACGAAGCATTTGGAAGTCCCTGTTTTCCCCGCTTATGCTGGTGATGAGTGGTCCGAAAGTTAATACTGCTTCCGCAACCTTGTTCTGAATAATATTTTTAAATGCCACCACCGCAGCCTCCATTCATATCACCGTTGATATAACTGCAATAATTAGGAAAATTGCAAAAAAAATAACACGTTTCAAGTATGAATGCTTGCCTCGTTTCCCGGTGTCACTCCCTTGTATCCGCTGATTTTATGAGGGCCTTGTTGCCGTTTGCAAGCGCCCTGAAAATTTACAATTTCTTTTGTTTTCAAGGAATGAAAGTGAGCATTCATTATACATGTGCCAGCAGCATGCACCGTCTCTTCATTTTACACAGTCTCTCGCCCGGTGGACTGACGATAGAAAAATAAAAAGACGGCGACTCGTATTTCAAGCTCTATTAAATAGAGTATTCACCTGTGCTTGAGTCCTTCCCGACTTATATTCATAGTCAGCCTCCGCGACAAGACCACGACTACGTATGTAGTCCATGACAACCACTTCGTGGCCACCGCCGCAGCCTCCATTCATACTTCCTTGGATGCGACTGCACAATTTATCAGATTGCGAAACAATTTTGATGTGGACTCACTAAGAACAATCCACGATTTGCTGCTCAGACAATCGAATGACTTGACCAGTCTTCAACTGGAGTTTCGCCTCGACAGCGGAGAGACTCCCGAAGGCATAGCAGCTGCCGCAAGATGCCTGAAGTCATTTATTTATGCTAAAAAACAAACAAAAAAACAAAAAAGCTTTTAAAAACAGTTCCGATTCTTATTAAATTTTTTCATTAAATTTTTGTAATTAGCAGAGTATAACTGTTATTGAGTGGTCCATAATTTAAAAAAAGATCTTACTTGATCTTTCACATAGTTCATATTCAGTTTGGTTCTCCAATCGCAGCTCGCGGCAATAAAGCTACTGTCCTTTCCAGAAAGGAATGACTCATCCGCCATCTCACTCGCCCCTGTGCGTTTGTATGTCAGATTATCAGTATATTTCCACAAATCGTACAGCTCGCATTTGAGAGGAATTCATTCCTTTCTTTGACCATTTCCGGACTCATTCGGTACTTTGCTGCCTCATCTTGAGTCTGATAATACAGATAAATGAAAGCATAAACTTTCAATAAACTCACCATATCGGCAAATTCGTTGATTCCGAGATAGTAGGAAGACCGTCCTCTCTTGTACGCTACCACACTCTCCACCACCATCTTTTCCGACTCTTCGAATATCACGCCTCTCACCTAAGGGTCGACTCAGACTGGCTGATTCTTGTCAGCGAGCCATTTTTCGTTGCCCGGTTTTCAACGGTATTAGACCCTCCCAGGTGCCTCTAGTTCCCCTGTGAACGGAATAGTGTCAGAGATTATTCCCCGCCGAGCTGCAGCACCGGTCGAGGTGCAGCTTGTCAACTTCAAGGCTATTTATCCACCCTTCAACGCATTCCTAGAGAAAACTTTTCTTCTTCGGCTATGGCTATTTTTCGATGCTCTATCGACCTGTGCCGGTTGCTTATCGCTAACGTCATTTTAAACTATGCTAGGACGCGGTGGGGTTCAGCTGAAAAACCGCCTCAAAATCCTAGATTTTTATTGCTTAGATTTGTAGAGCTCGTCACAAGGATTCGAATGATAGGTCTGCGCTCGCATATCGAGGGGGGTGAGTATGATTTCATGCCCGATTACTGTCCCAAAAACGTTTCAACTTTTTTCAGCAGTCGATTGCCGCTTCATTCCGCACTCTCACGACGAATGACTCGGTGTGAATTGTTCATTTCGTGATATGTTTCATTTCTCTCTTTAAGGATTGTAAGAGAGATGAATGAAACGTAATTGAAATTTAACAATGCACACCGGGTCATTCGTCGTGAGAGTGCGGAATGAAGCGGCAATCTACTGCTGAAAAAAAGTTGAAACGTTTTTGGGACAGTAATCGGGCATGAAATCATACTCACCCCCCTCGATATGCGAGCGCAGACCTATCATTCGAATCCTTGTGACGAGTTCTACAAATCTAAGCAATAAAAATCTAGGATTTTGAGGCGGTTTTTCAGCTAAACCCCACCGCGTCCTAGCATAGTTTAAAATGACGTTAGCGATAAGCAACCGGCACAGGTCGATAGAGCATCGAAAAATAGCCATAACTCAAGAAGAAAAGTTTTCTCTAGGAATGCGTTGAAGGGTGGATAAAAAGCCTTGAAGTTGACAAGCTGCACCTCGACCGGTGCTGTAGCTCGGCGGGGAATAATCTCTGACACTATTCCGTTCACAGGGGGACTAGAGGCACCTGGGAGGGTCTAAAACCGTTGAAAACCGGGCATCGAAAAATGGCTCGCTGACAGATTTGGATCGACCCTTAGGTGAGAGGCGTGATATGAGCGCATGCAGTTCTTCATCAGTAGAGTTGTGGTACTTGTGATGGGCTTAACTTAGACGGTTACACATCCAATTTCTACTTAGTAATTACTTGCAAGCAACATTTCTCACCTCTGAACGTTGCTTTAAATTGGAGCCACTCCGGACGGTCGCGGGCCGGGCTCTCACGGTCTCTCACTCGCAGTGCCGGGCTGTGTCTGTCAGCGCCCCAGCCGATGGTGGGTTCACGAGGAATCCTTCGATTGAAGGATTATCAATGAATGCAGCGAATGTAACTCACCATCTGTCTGTCTTGTCCTTTCCAGTATCGGCGTTTGCCTCAGGAGCAGAATTAATGCTGGGAGCGCAAATCGCGGTCCCCACGAACAGAAGGAAGAAGAGACACCTCATCGCTCTTGAGGAGTGACTACGATGTCCAATTCGAGCAATTTATATATGCGCACCGCCTATGAGATGCGCCCAAACACCGCCTACAAGATAAAGATCACTATCAAAACAAGCCGACACTTCGCAAGAAATCGTCTTTCACTCTCTCGCCGGTCAGAGCGGCGAGAAAGCGTGCAGAATGAAGAGAGTCATGTCATTCCTAGCCGACAGACTTGATGGAAAGGTCGCAATAGTGTCTGTGAATGGCTATCAGTTTGCGCCTTTGATCTAGCTTGATCATTTCGTCTCGGCATAACAACTTTCTCACACTCTATAAAAACACTTTTCCGAATGTGCCGGTTTACCTTACAAGAAAATTCTTGACACACATAATGTAACGTTTCAAAGATAGAGGAATGCGATCTTCTAAAGTCTGATCGATGAAAAAGTCGATAAATCGCCAAGGTCCACTTGAAAATTGGATGATCTTTGAATCGGATAAAGGTATTGGACGTGATTCTCTCGCAGTTTTGAACACCACTCGTTACGACTACTGGGGATCATCCGATCGCAGTTCAATAGAAGCAAACTCTTCGCTTGCTCTTTTGCTACAGAGCAAAGTTCAAGCTCATCGATTTCGCCGTTCTCGTAGCAATATCTTGTGCGCAATATATCAATTACGATTCAATTATCTGCACTACGTTCATCGATCTGCACACGCCAGAACCCCTCAAGCTCCGGTACCAAACGGTAATTTTTAATTGTTTTTTGTGAAAAAATTGCCCTATAGATGGTTGAAAATTTAAATAAAGACAGAACTTTGAAGTCACAGAAGAAAACAGCTACGAGATTCATAAACAACACTTGGAAAGAGGATCGGGGACCCGAGTATGAGGTTTTATTTCGATTGAAAACGTACACGTATTTTCATAATGTCTCAGTGGCTTGTCGAAAGAAAACTTATCGACGCAAAAGAGCGTCTGGAATCACGTTGGCGAATAGTCAAATATTTCCAGAAATTGCTGTCTGAAGCCGAAACTTACTGCGGGCGAATACGAAGAAGTATTGTTTATGTACCTTTTTCATGAGTGAAAACCACCATATTTTAGATCAAAACTCTGCTATGGGAGACAGACAAAGCAGAGAAACAGTTCGTCAGTGACTATTATTTCCACTGGAAAAGAGCGGTCGTCAATAAGGTTAGCTTTTCGTTGGAATTCGAACGTTGCTCACTGTGCTTTCAAGATTTCAACTGAGGCGAAGCGGGATGAGATGATTGACTTTTTCATTGAATGGGAGAGAAAAGAAGACTACGCCAAATTCGAAATTGACCAGGAGAAGTGGATGAAGCCAAAATCGTGCTACCGTGGCTGCTACTAGAGCTCAAAATATGAGTCACCGTCTCTTCATTTAACACGCTCTCTCGATTGGTGTGTGTGCAATGAAGAGTCGGCGACTCGTATTACATGCTGTAGATGCTACTAATTATTAATATTAATTAATTGCTTTAAAAAAAATAATTGAAAATAATATTGGTTGATGATCTCATTCACGAGGATCATCCGATCAAGGCACGATCCAATTATCCCCTCACAATCGATCTCTCACTCTCTCACACAATGCACATACACTCACACTCGCCTAGCTTCATTCCCCTTAGCTAAATCATTCATCTCCTAGGGATCATACGATCGCAGTTGGGTTCAATCTCTCCAGCGAGCAAATGCTTCGGCTCCTAGTGTTCTGTTCATTGCTCACCATAATCTATGCTCAATCGATCAGCTACGATTCAATTTTCTGCAATACTTTCATAGATCTAAAGACAGGAGAACCGCTGAAGATCAAGTACCAAACGGTAAATTTGTTATTTGATATCGTTTTGATTAAAATCAAGAAAATATTCAGATGGTCGCAAACATGAACAATGATAAAACCTTGAAAGCGCAGCAGAAGCGCGCTACGAGATTTATCAAAAACAACTGGAAAGAGCTGTGGGGAGTTGAGCGAGAGGTATCTTGTTCATTCAGTGAAAGGTTTAAAGTGGTGACTAAGGAATATGCTGTGCATCTTGTGTTTTTTAGCGCAAACGTTACTATTTATTCAGTACCTGGTAGAAAGTAGCATCCAAGATGCTACACAGCTCCTGCAGTCACGCTGGAGGATGGTCAAATATTTCAAAGACCTCCTGGCTAATTTGAAGCCGAAAGTTACCTCAACCGAGTTCGACCAAGTGAAGTTTCTGCCATGTTTCCCCATGTACATATTCCCATCATGCAGATAAAAACGCTTCTATGGGAACTCGATAAGTCGGAGAAACAGGATGTTGGAATGTATTATTTCAAGTGGAGAAGGGATGCAGCTAACAAGGTTTTGATTCCATCGTCATTTTGAATGCGCGATCCATTTTATTTTAAATAATTGATTTAAGATGCCAACCGAAGAGAAACGAGACGAACTGTTCGCATTCTTCGACGATTGGGAGAAAAGAGATGACTACTACAAATTCGAAGACGAAATGAAGTATTGGAGCAAACCAGTATCCGGCTACAGAGGGTGCTTCTAGAAATGAAGCTGAATTGTTGATAAAATGTTGTAGAATTGAGCAAAGATAGCAGTGATAATACGTTTATCGTGCTTAATAATTGGGCAGGAATCGACATTTCGGAAGCTGATCATTCCCGAATTTGGCAGGCTGAGAGTAAGATGCATATTGCAGATCCATAGTTTGCGGATCCGCATGGTGATCTTCAAGGACGAAATCATCGGCACCGAGGACAATGTCCATCGAGCATTTCTGAACAACAATAACAACAATAATAACAACAGTAACAACTACAATAACAACACCAATAACAACAACAATAACAACAATTGCTCACCAGCCTCTCAACGTGCGCGGGAATGTCCTCATATGTCTTCAGCGTCTTCTTGGTCACTAGAGAATACCCCGGCTCACATTTGCTTCTTAGACTGAAAATCGTAATAGATACTAGCAAAAGTATTCAGTACTCACTTCACTCGGTCACCATTCGCCAATTCCATCTCGCGGTGTTCAAATTGTGAATCGGAGCGGACAAAATCGCAGGAGAGCAAAACGATCACATAGACGACAACTCGCGTCTTTTTCTGGAAATCCAGGGATCAAATAGGTTTTTAAAAAGTTTTACCTCCCAAACAGCTCCATGCACTCGGAATTGGCCTTTGATGTTTGTCACGTGCGTGGACAACAGAGTATCTGTAAATGAGTCGGTACCAACTGTATTTATAAAAGAGATTGCTCCCTCAATCATTAAACTGAGATCTCATGCTTTCTCATGGTGAATGGATAGATTAATCACCCGAGAACCATCCGTTGTCCTTGAGGTCCACTTGGATGCCATTCAGCGGTTTGAATTCTCCGTTAACTGTGCATCCGACGCGTCCTTCTATGAATGCCTGAGGAGAATGACTGGGTTACGGTAGGCGCATTGCAAACTGATTTTGGGTTACGGCTCATTGAGCATCGAAATCTGATTTATTTACTGTAATATCGAACATGTTGCGTGTAGGGAGGAGCGTCGCGAACGTAGACGGATTGTGTGGGGATGATGAAGAGAAAGACAAGGAAAACTAGCATGATGGAGAGTTTGGAAGGGATACTGGAGAGTATGCGAGCCTTTTATGCGTTGGGAATCGAATAGACATAGGCAGTTACGTTGAGCGAATTGTGTTTGGAATGGGTTGATAATGTTAGCAAGAATATCGGGTTTTTAATAACATATTTTCGAGGAAATTTCAATTTTATTTATTGATACGATAACAGGAAAATTCAAAATATGTGACCATACACAGGCATTGTATGCAAGTGAGAATGGCAGAAGCAATTGATGTACAGCGAATCATAAAAATTGAAATAGGAAAGAATGCATTTTGCAAGCTTCGAGATACTTCGAGGTTGCATCATAATATAATAAAGACACATTCACAGCAGTTAATGCATGGCAATCATCGATTATATCTCCTTCATGCTTGAACCACCTGGAAATGACTTCCTGTAAACTCTAATAATTTTCGTAAAAATTGGAAACTAGAAAAAAATCATGCTAATCTGATGAAGCCTACCACATTCACGTTGACATCCCTTCTCTCTTCGACGACAACGGAATCGGAATCGTCTTCAACTTTAATGTTTAAGTTATTAACATTTTAAAAAAAATTTATGTACTAATCGCACCTTCACCACACCCAATCACGCACTCGCATTTCTGCCACAAAATGTAGCCTATGAGAATGAGAATGATTACGGTGGCTACGATAGAGTAGAAGAACCAAACGTCAGTTGTCTCACCTGCCAAGTTATGTGTATCGATCTTCAAATATAAAAAAAACTCACAAGACATTGGGAATAGAAAGAAAAGCAACCGGTAAATGAGAGGACGATAATTACAATGAAGGGATGGAAGGGGACGCGTAAAATGAATCACATTGATTCGTTAATGATGGGAGAATTTGATTCATTCGTTTACCGAGGAAATGACAGAAGATACTTGCTTTCGAATGATAAGGTTTTTGCAATGTATTAACGATGTCATCAATCAAAATTTGTGGATTAATCGAGGTAGTAAAATCACGAATGTTCAATGCACACTCGTTTACGGGGATTATCCGAGTTCAATTTCATCCAATTATCCGATCGAATTCTATCGCTCCTTCGTTCTTTGCAAAGCGATGCGATCACAGTTTCTGCTCTCGTCTCTTCTCGCAATTGTTTCAACGCAATCGATCAGCTATGACTCTGTGTTTTGCACTTCATTCATAGAGAACATCACGCCTGTAGAAATGAAGCCCAAATATGAGAAGGTAAGTTTTTTCTTTTGTTAGTAGTTTTACATGGGCGGCTGTATGACCAGTTATTTTTTCTCTTCTTTCTGTTTATCCATCAAGTCAACGCTGACAGCTCTTATTGTTAGGGATTCGCTCCTCAACCACTCTACAATTGTAATCATATTCTTACAGATGGTCGATAACTTGAACAACGACAAATCGCTGAATGCTCAACAAGCCCGTGCAGTCAGATTCCTCTACAACAATTGGAAGGACCTCTATGGAGCAGATAGGAAGGTTACATTTTAGATTTATGTATGAAATTCAGTGAAATAATGATTTATTTTAGTACTTCCTTGAGATGCATATCAAATCCGCAAAAGATCGAGTTGGATCGCGTTGGAGAATCGTAGCTCATCTCAAAGAACTTCTAACTGAAATAAAGAAAAGACTGACGACCGAGGAATTTAAGAAGGTTTGCACGCTGTTTCTTGGTTTTATCGTTCACAATTCTTCCATTCTTTACAGATCGAGAAGCTTTTGTGGGAATCCGATCTCGCCGAGAAGCAAAACGTTGGTGGCTACTACTTTTACTGGAGAAGGGCGGTGATTAACATGGTGAGTCACACAATTGTCACAGCCCTATCGGTGTACACACACAGCAACTTTACTTTACCCCATCATAACGAGCTGCAAAATTCGCTCGATCACTTACAGATGTCCCCCGAGACAAGGCGACAAGAGATTATCGGTTTCTTCATGGATTGGGAGAGCGAAGACGCCTTCGCGACTTTCGAAAAGGACCAGAAATATTGGTTCTCAGCAGGTTACAGTTCCGGAGGGTGTTTCAACTCTGACAAATGATACATTCATGAGACCTATTCGCGTATTTCGTAATGAATTGTGTACGCTGCAACTTGAGCGAACATTTATAACAAAGTTGATAGGAAGAATTAAATTTAAACAAATAGTCACTACATCATAACACAAAAGTGAAAATCAGATATTATCTACAACCGAGCGAACTGTGGAGGAAAAGTTTCATTTGATATCGCGCAGATGACAATGTGTGTATGTTCGGGCAAGGTGAAAACAAAGAAAGTGCGTGATAAAAAGTCGTTTACCGGGTCAAAATCGGCCCTAATCCCACTGTTCGCATTCAAATCTGATGGGAATGCGCCTTCGAACTTGCATGTTAGAGTCAGAATCGGAACAAGACTCAGAACCAGATCCCGAATCAAAGCGGGAACCAGATCCCGAGCGAGAACGGGAGTCTGAACCAGAACCGGAAGCTGAATTAGAACCGGAACCGGAACCAGATTCAGAACCAGAACCAGAACCAGAACCAGAACCTGACCCGGAACCAGAACCAGAATCAGAGCCGGAACCAGAACCAGACCCAGAACGGGAACCAGAAACAGCACCAGAACGGGAACCAGAACGGGAACCAGAACCTGAATCTATACCGGAACGAGAGCCTATACCGGAACAAGAATTAGAATCAGAATCAGAATCAGAATCAGAACTTGAGACGGAGCCATTTCCATCTGAAACTTCACATTTTTTGTATCAAAGTATTTAAATTTCAGCTACAAATTAATTTGAAACATTTACCTTCTGCGAACACTGCTCTCAATTCTCCAGTGATCTCTTCAAACATTAATTGAGCTGGAAGTACGATTGAAAGTTTCAAGTTCAATGACTATTCAACAATCAACTACAAATTAACCTCGTGCGAATAATGCTCCCAAGTCTTCCATGATCTCTTCAAGCAGAATTTGAACTGGAAAGCATTGACATTTTCCCGGAAGTTATGAAACTAAAGCGTACCTGGTGCATCCCCTTTAATTTTCATCAAGTAGACCATCGAAATAAGAGATATTAGCATAATGAATGCTGTTGTTACTAGGACAGTGATAGTTAACCATACGTCCCTTACGGGTTCTTTCATTGACTCCAAAAGAGATGCCATTATTGAATCCATATTGGGACGGTAGCACTGGAGCAAGGGATCGTTGCAACGATGACTAATTTTCTCCGGTAATGTAAGGTAGAATAAGAGATCGAAATGTCGATTGACGTTTGCTATCTCATCTCACTTTCTTCAGAAAATATAGTAACCGAACGTCGTCAAAACATATTTTGAGAAATAGACTTTATTTTTCAAAGTTAGACTACGTACATGTTCGAATATGAATGGGAGCTCATTGCAAATGAATTAGATGAGAAATTGATGTTGGTCTGGAAGAGTTTTATTTATTGCTTACTTTACGAAACAATAAAAAGAGTAAACTCCCTACATTTCGTGTGTTAGTCCCACTCATTCTCGCGCCGCAGGAAACAAAAGTAGAGGATGAGAACGGCAAAAATCAATGTGAGAAGTAAGTCGAACAGTAAGTAGATAAACCACATTTATTTTCGAAATTAGTCTGAAAATGATACTTTTAATGCGTTTATCAAATGGTTCTGATGCAAAAAATTCGAAGAAGATACAGGAAAGAAAAAAGGATCGATGCTAGATGAATCACTTTATGCTGAGGAAATGACGTATGTTTACGATGACGAATATTTATCAGTAACATGAGAGAAATTCACATGAAACTGTCATTTATTGTTAGTGTTGTTTAAGTACTAAGATTAGAATCAAAGATCGTTCCTGGCTGTAGGATCGTAGTTTGGCGTCGGACTTCTGACAACAACTTGCGCCTGACGAATACAACGATCATCTACCTCTCTCGTTGGCTCGACGAATTCGATCATCTGCATGAACATTATTTAATTTTTGCTTTGTTTTCCACCAATTTTGATGTGGAAGCAAGCGAAAAAATGGACTTACGTCCTCCCTGTCCGTCTTGACCTTGGGCACCTTCGGTTCATCGTAGAGTGAGAAATCCGTGCGGTCGATCGAGTCGGAAATCATCGAGTCCGAGTCATCGGAAATTGTTTTTTTTCAGTAATCATTCGAAGTCCACTGTCTTTTTCAATTCGAAATGCGTTATAATACCAAAGCGATTATGAATTTATCTAATGAACAATCAATAATTCTGAGAATCTGTAACGAGTCACCTACAACTTGGTAATTCTCTATGTCATGGCACCTCGGGCTCAGATGAATTATGTGATTATCAACCAGCAATAAGTACCTCCATGCCTCATTCTCACTCCCGCGTGCAGGGCGTCCGGGCTGTCCAGCAGCATGCGCTGTTGGTCTAAAAATGGGCAGCTTTCGAAAACAAATGAGAACAACAGCAACAACAACAACAGAAACAAACAAAACAAATCAATCCACCATCAGGATCATTAAACATCATCGAGGGATATCCGGCATCTTCCAGCATTTCGTCGTATTTGAGTTTCGTTTCATCTGATATTGAATATTATGTGCGATGTCAGTCCGAAAAAAAAATTGTACCCACCAGCATCATCGTTATCAGTATGTTCATCAATTTGTTGTGGTTTCCTCCGAAAGCAGAAGTATGCGATCATAATGGCTAATAGTACAGTGGTGATTATCGAAGAGACAAACCAGCCGCGGTACCAATTGGGGTCCTTTCCCAGGTCCTTGCCCGACGAAATAGCATAGGGAATCGAGAGAGCAAGGCTTGATCTACGGGCAAGGAGGTGGGCAAGGAGGTGGGAATGGAGCGAGACGTGTTAGAGACAGAGAAATAGCATAGGGAATCGAGAGAGGCAGAGAAAGAGTCAGCGGAGTAAAGAGCCTTTACTCCGCTGTTTTCGCCAAAATGAACTTTGGAATTTCGCTCCAAAACTGATTGGGGTGGATAGAGGGTGTTGAGAAGCACCTCTCACAAAATTTTGGCATATTTTGGTGTTCATTAAGGCACTAATTAGAGGTCCATTCCCGGCTCCTTTCCCCTCTGAATTGGGCATTTTGGGGAGCCATTGATTTGAGAACGAAGCTGGAGGGAATCATTTCACCATTGTAGTTCGATGTGACCATTAGGGTCCCTAGAACACCATATCACCTTATCTCATTGGTTGAGATACTCTGCCCTGGGTTACGGTAGCGGAAAAGGTCCTTTCCCCTCCTCGACACTGGGTGAGGTCGATTCTCTTGGGGAATACGGTATGAAGCTGGAGGGAATCATCTCACCATTGTAGTTCGATTTGACCATTAGGGTCCCTAGAACACCATATCACTTTATCTCACCGGTTCAGGTACTCTGCCCTGGGTTACGGTAGCGAAAAAGGTCCTTTCCCTCCTCAATGCAGGGTAAGGTCGATTCTCTTGGGGAATACGGTATGAAGCTGGAGGGAATCATCTCACCATTGTAGTTCGATTTGACCATTAGGGTCCCTAGAACACCATATCACTTTATCTCACCGGTTCCGGTACTCTGCCCTGGGTTACGGTAGCGAAAAAGGTCCTTTCCCTCCTCAATGCAGGGTAAGGTCGATTCTCTTGGGGAATACGGTATGAAGCTGGAGGGAATCATCTCATCATTGTAGTTCGATTTGACCATTAGGGTCCTTAGAACATGCTGTCGTTGTATTTTGACCGAGTGGGAGCTTCGGTAATAGAGTACGGTATCTACGGTATCGCATTGTGCGGTGCCATTCTTCAAGGGAAAAATCAACTCTCAACCTCAAACAACCCTTATTGTTTGAAAAACAACACATATTTTTGACTGTAAAAGAATTCTAAGAATATAACAAATCAGAAATAATTATTTTTAATTTAAAAAATTAAAATTAATCAGTTCATGATAGGTGTATTGTAAGCAAAATCTTCAACCTTTTCGAGCGGGAGTTTGTAGTTTGAATGCAAACGTGTCGCTTGTTTTGGTTAATTATGCGTTAATTATTGATTATTATTATTATTATTGTTGCTCATTTTGTTCAATAATTCAAGTATTGTCTATATCTCATTGGATTTCTTGATTCTGACGATCGCAGTTATCTTTTTTAAACGATTATTTCTCTGACAACACTATTTTTTGATTTCCTTGTGTTTCCGGTGTTTATTTCATGATATTTAGTTCTCAGAGTAGTGCCTGACTACCTCGGAGATGACCAGCGCAAGGGCAAGACGACCGCAGAGAAGGAGAAGGACAAACCCTTCCAAGGTTCGTCAAGTACTTATCGCTCAAATTTGTCTATTCCACTACTGCGTAACTATTTTCACGTCATTCTAGTATGATTCACTTCACCTCTCGACGAGAACGACATCGCCGTCCTCAAGCGTTGCGGTCAGGGGACGTGGAAGCGAATCGAGACGAACATCGAGGAATACGTCAAGAAGGTGTGATTTAGCTATTGCCGATTGTTTAACTAAAACTGATTGTAATAGCAGTAAAGTAGCTAGTTTGACCCTTTTATTTGGTCAGGAATATCACTAATACCTTTCCTGATCGTGGTTACTAGATAATGACGTGCAAAAACCAAAAGTTGCGAGTCACCGAGTTCCCTTAATAACCATCGAATTATCCAGGTCAACGAGCTCTCCGTCGTGAAGGAAACACTGGCTGTATACGTATCGTATGGAGGTTATTTATACATTATTAGTGTATAAAATAGGTATCGAATTGAGGTCTTTTGATGCGACTGAAGGTAGTCTCCTTCAATCTCCAGGGATTCGATCAAGACGCGAACGTGTATCTTCTGGTGAAGAAGGTCGAGTTCTAAAAATATTCTTTCCTAAAAATAAAATATCCAATTCTACCGGTTAGTCATTATATTCGGTTCTCGGATGAGTCTGATTCATCCAATCCATTCACTAATCTTTTCTCTTCCAGTATGTATCCCTTCATGTGCGAGGCTCTCCAATTGATCGTCATCGAGATTTGTGAAGACAAAAGTGAACGTCTACGGCTTCACAAGAAGCCTCTCTTCGTCGGATTCTTCAACATTCTCCAACGACACAGAGTTAGTGATTTTTTCGAGTGTGCCCCGTAACAGGCTGTCACGAATTCTCGATAGTTGTATGTAAAATATAACACTCCTTTCATTTACTTATTTCAGCTTCGCGAGCTCACCTCTGCTAAGATTGGATCTCTCGTCCGAATCGCTGGACAGGTTTGTCGTCCTTTTATTAATTATTAATTTATTCTATTCTAGATTAATCTACTCTATTCTAGATTGAGAGTTGAATAGTATTGTATTAACACTGCCCAGCTCAACGCTGTGAGTGAACTTATCCTTCGATAGTAATGGAATGGTTTCCCTCTCAGGAGACTGATCTAGCTCGTCTGACTCGTCTCTTGAATGCAATGGAGGCGGGTGAGATGAGCGAGGAACTGTTGGAGGCGTGTCCCGAACTGGTGGAGGTCCATCAGAGGAACCTCAAACTCAAGTACAGGAAGACCATCCTCGAGAGGGTCAGTCATTGCAACTAGTTCTCGCTTTACATTTCGAAGCAGGAGGACTATGTTACCGAACGAGATTATAATTATTCAATTGCAGAGTGTGAAGGAGAAAGAAGAGGCGAATGCTAAGAAGGGAATCAAGACTGCCGCTGATAGGTACGATCTGACAATGTTACATTATTTTTGCTGCAATATTCATATCGGCTGGGTCCATGGCGAAACTAATTAGAAAACGCCTAGTTTTACTAGAAATTGTCTGAATCGGGTATGTTTTTTTCAAACTATGATATGTTTGCAGTTGATCTACGCGCGCAACTACGCGTGTCAGCGAGAAGTGGTGCGGCAGCTGCAGCAGAAGGATCGGCAGCAGCCCCCGCAGCACGAAAGAGAACTGACGACGAGAGAGGAAGGAGGAACAAGAGAAGGGATTGAGGTGAGCTTTCGCTTCAATGAGACGCAACCAATCGATAATGATACAACGATAAGTGAGTAACGATTGTCGTTCAGCAGCCCGAGAGCTCCGGCGGGGCGCCGGCGACTGTGAGGGAGGAAGGAGGAACAAGAGAAGGGATTGAGGTGAGCTTTCGCTTCAATGAGACGCAACCAATCGATAATGATACAACGATAAGTGAGTAACGATTGTCGTTCAGCAGCCCGAGAGCTCCGGCGGGGCGCCGGCGACTGTGAGGGAGGAATGAGGAAGAGGAGAAGGGATTGAGGTGAGCATTCACTCCAATGAGACGCAGCCAATCGATAATGATACAACGATGAGTGAGTAACTATTGCTATTTAGCAGCCCGAGAGCTCCGGCGGGGCGCCGGCGACTGTGAGGGAGGAATGAGGAAGAGGAGAAGGGATTGAGGTGAGCATTCACTCTCCCTTGCATTCACTCTTCATTCCCTTGTGATAATTTTCGATAACGGCGCTTGACTCAAACATAATTCTATTATTTCAATTCTGTATCGCGGAATTGTCCAATTGCACATTGATAATATTAAATTAGCGTTCATTTTCAGATGCCCGAGTGGCTATCCATGGAAGGGCGTCAAGAACTCCCGTCAAAGTATAGTGCCAGGACAAGAGGCACCTCCCTCAAATCGAAGAATCCCTCCCTCTCTCCGTAACTGTCACCCCCTAGTTACGTTACGGTTTCATCTTGTATTGATTAGTTAGATCGCTAGGTTGTAAATTTCACAAACTCTAAGTGGTGGATCTAACCCACAGGCTCACCGATGATTCGTCGACGCTGCTCCTTTCTCTTCCTTCGATGATCGTCCTCTTTTTTTTCAATCGGTATTATGATTATCAACTCGGCATCGTCTACCGTCAAGATGATCGTCACAAAAATTCCTCTCTTTTTCCTATACATTTGCTACGATGATCGACAGCGCTTCTCTCTCTCTTTCTCTCTCACCTTCAAACATTTAATGCATTTTCCGACGGTTTTTGCCAATTATTGCATTGTCATTTTTGTTCGGATCTGCGGGCTCGTGAGCTAAGCTGATTCTATCGATTGTATTTGCCCTTCGCCCCCTCCTTGATCTACTCCTCTCTCTAACCTCTCGTCCCTTCTCTCTCCCTCTGTGCTCTCTCTATTTCACACACTCTCTCGTCCCCTCACACACCCCTCTTCCCCCACACTCTCTCCCCCCGATAAACATTGATTTTCCAATCGATCGTCTGGGCACAAGGGATGGGGGTGCATCAAGGGGAATTGGTACCGCGGCAGATGTCACTTGCTGTAATCAGAATTTTCGTCCGGAATAAACGTAGAAACTCACTCATCACTTGCATATAAAGTAGAAGAAAGGAGAAAAAGGGAACGAAGAAAATGGAAATGAAAGTGGAGGAAAGGTGAAATAAAACGATGAATCAGAGCAAAAAGGATCGTTAGATGATTAGTTGAAGAAGTGATGGAAATTGCATTCGAGGGCACTTTTTTCTATAGCGATTGCTTAATTTATCGATAAAACATGAGAATACAAATGAAAAAAACGGGGCTGTCTGTGAGCTCCCACGGAGAGAATCCCTTCACAGCAGTTATTCTTGATCTGAAAGAAGTCATCGCCAATGAAAAGTAAACCCAATGAATGAACTCACATCACATGCACGTCCCCATCCCCGACCAACAACCCAGCGAAGTTTTTATTTAGGCCGTTGAAACTTTTTCACTCCCCGGGAAAGTGCAGAAACGCCGAACTCACTTCACATGCGCTCACCGTAAACATACTGAGAGCGCTCGTAGTGCTCAAAACAAAGTTTGATGACGAGAATAGTGAGAATTATTGCGACGATGAGTAGGATTAGGTACCACATTTCGTTCTTGAAATTGTTTCGATATCCTGTTTTATGCTGTTATCAAAGTAATAATACATTCATGAGAGGGAGAATCGCAAAATTGAACAAATGGAAAGAGGGGGGGGGAAATAGAACGATGAATAATCCTTTAGGGGAAGCAGCGACGGATGAGTAATGCATTAATTAAAATGGAATTCGATGCGTATAATTAGTTAAAACAACAAATAAACAAATTGTTTTTAAGAGCACAGAGAAGATCAGAATCGAACATTATTCTCATCGTCCCCGAAAATCCGATCGCTACTGAAGCCAGGTATCGGGCTCCACGACGGACTCCGCTCATTATCAGTTATGTAAGCTTCTTGATTCGATCCCTCGGAAATGGGCTCGACGAAATCAATCAACTGCAAATATTAGATTGTTTTTGTTGTTGTTTTGACTGAGAAACAATAACAAACATGTTCTTACCTTCTCCAAATCCTTCTGTGCATTGAACAAAGTAGATTCATCCTGTTGATCGATATTGTCACTGCTGTCTGTTTCATCGTCTGAATGCGTGAGCATCACGGAATTAGACGAAATGAAAACCGGATGCTAAAAATATGACAGAAAACCTTACCTTCAAACGCCACTCTCTTCCATATCACAGGAACATCGTTATTGAGCTTGTCGTCTTTTTTGAGCACCGTTTCTTCTTTGGTAACTATTGTAGAAAGAGCAAATCATCAGTAAGAAATGCACACAGCTCACCAGAATCTTCGTTGACCTTCTTCTGTGTTAGTAACAGGAAATACAGATACGTGATCGCAATGGAGAGGATTGCAGTGAGAAAATCGAGCAAAGACCATATCGCTACAATATTTCGGCTTTCGTATCCCAAAAATGGATTCGAATAGTGAAGAACCTACTAGGCATCAGTTTAGCGCGAGATTTCAGCAGAGAAGAGCAACTAAGAAAATGATTCAAAAATTGGGGAATTGCTGCGGCAAAATCTGAATCATCAGCACTTCAAGAGGATGTTTAGCTGACTCATTTATTGATTTTAAAAGAGAAATAAGGAATGTCTAATCATGAATCCTTTCTTGTTGCTAGAGTGTTGATGCTTATTCAGAGACTTCAAAACACATTTATCCATCGAAAACATGAAATTACAAACATACGTGATTATGCACATAGGGGGCTCTTTGCAAGTGAAGAAAGGGGGGGGGGGGGGTAGTAGCACGGAGGAAGAGGGAAAGCGCCTTGTGATATCGCGCAAATTGTACAATCAAACGAATGCACGTAACTGCATTGAACACCTAACAACTTGATAATAATAATACGAAACGGGAGAAGCGTGAACCGGAATCGGAAAATGAGCGGGGCATATACTTTTGGGGATCACGGTGCAATATTGGAAAGCATGAAAATAGGGTGATGCACAGAATATAAATTTTGCTGAGTTGTCAACACCGGTAAGCTCGGAAATGAATACCCGTGTGAGATAAGTAAAGGAAGGAGAAGAGAGGAGAAAGGGAAAACAGGGTACCTAGATGAACCACGCAGCGGGCTACGATACTGCACACTCACTCACACACTGGCTGCGTGGAAAAGGGGACGGAGTCAGGGATCAGAGATCAAAGATCAAAAACCGAGATCGCTTTGGTCGTCCCTGACTATGGGCGCATAGTTAGGTGTCGGACTTCTGACGACCACTTGGGCCTCCTGCACATTCCGCTCGGATGTCGGCTCGACGAAGGAGATCATCTGGAAAGGGGTGTTTTGGTGTTGTTGTTGTTTTGACAAGACAAAAATAAAAACAAGTCAACTCACCGACTCGCGGTCCACCTTGACCTTGTGCAGCTTTGGTTCGTCGTACATCGAAAAGTCCGTGCGGTCGATCGAGTCGGAGATCATCGAGGAGTCGTCTGGAAATTATTGTTTTTTTCGCATTCGCATCGTCTGAAATCACTCGAAACACTGCCTTGATTGTCTTGATAGCATTTTGAAACGTATTCAATAGAAAATACATTACGAAAGCGAAAAGATCCGTAACATAAGAACCTCCATAAGTCGACGGTCGCATTCTCACTCCCGTGTGCGGCGCGCAGCTGTCCGGGCTGTCCCGCAGCATGCGCTCTTGGTCTGAAAACAACAATATTGTCATCAAAACAAATAAAAACAACAACATCAACAACAACAACAACAACAACAACAACAACAACAATAACCCACCATCGAAGCTGTCCTTCCTCGTTCTCTTCCTCATGCAGCACAGATAGAAGATGATGCAGAGTAGCAGGAGAATGGCCAGGATGGTGGTGAGGATGATCGAGTAGAGCAACCACTCGGCGGATCCTGAGATAGGGGTACGGTAATAGAGGTAGGCAATCGATAACTGATCAGAGTAAAGTATACTAAAGTTACTGAAGGTCCTGGTTACGGTAGGTTACTGTACTCATCAATCGATAACTGACTACGATATTTCAAGGCACGGTAGGTTACGGTACCAATCGATAACTCACGCGGTCCTCCATCTTGTCGCTCGAAGACGTCGGGTTGGTGGTCGACGAGGATTCCCAGAGGGCCGAGGGGAGGCGCTCCTCTGGTCCAGAGGAGAGGGTCGACGACGCCGCAGGTGTGCTCGTGTGCTGAACAGGCTAAAAGTTATTCGTCGACACCTCCGTTGTATTTCATGTCTCAAAAGATGGAAAATGACGCCTTGGATTAGGTTTTATTCTTCCGTTTTTAACGATATGATTAGACTTTTTCTAAAAAAGGGAAAGAGCCGAGAATTAGCGCGAAATCTTCGAAAGACTCACACGGCACATCAGCCATCTCGTAGTACATGTGCCTGAGGACATTCACTGTCTCGATCCTATTCGCCGGATCATCAGCAGCGCGGTGCTCGTCGAAGTCGAAGGAGAGGCCGAGGTCTGTAGAATTTGTTAGTTTGTGAAGAAACTGATCATGTGATAATGCACTTGGGCCAAGTCTATCCTTTCGAATTAAGTGTGAAACTCAATTCAGGTAATTCAGTCTATCCTTTCGAATTAAGTGTGAAACTCAATTCATTCTGAGGCTAGAAAGCGGTCTGATTTTGTTTGTTACCTAGCATGCTCTCCTCGCTGTCAATACTATCACACTAACGTCCAGCTATCGATAGTTCCTGGCAACCGTAATCCACCGTACTCACCACTGACGCATCCCCCTCTGCCCTCCTCGCTGTCCACCAGATTGAACTCGATTGTCGTCAGCGTCATGCTCGGGTCCGGGATCGAGAAGCGCTCACCGTCGATCTGCAAATCAGTTCGCGATAAGTAGGGATACGGTAGTCGGTAAGATACGGTAACACTGTAGAAAATAACACAATGGCAGCGCTTCTTCAAGAGCTGATTGGATCAGTTTGCGATTGGCAAGGATACGGTAGCCTGTAGGATACTGTAGCTAAAGGGCACTGTAGCTTGTTAGTATGGTAAATTTCTGTAGTTTGCGGTAACGGTAGGTTACTGTGGCATACTGTAGGTACTGCTGCTGAATGTTCAAGAAAGCTTACGTAAAGATCGTAGAACCGCCTGCTCGGGTGTGTGCCCAGCGGCGTTCGCTTTTCGAAAGTCACGAGATGTATGCGGTCGTCCGACGGGTCGAGGAATTCTGAGATTGATTATTTTAGAGGAATGCTCTGACTCTCTCATTTCGCAATGCTCTCTCGTCGGTTAGAGAAGCGTGAGAGCACAGGAAAGTGAGAGAGTCAGATCATTTTATGTTTCACAAAATCTTCATATGAGACGAATCGCGAGAGAATCACCCATTTTCGACCCCACTGTGCGGTAGAACAAAAGTTGTTTCTACCAGCCCCCAAAGTGAACCCAAGGTACTTCGAATGATGCTCTTTCAAACTGCGCTTCAGGAATTTTGATATTGGGTCTAAATTTCGCAATACGAAAGTTCAAAGATCACGTATACAATAGGTTTTCGCAAAAT